>RJWM01002065.1:0-137362 GCA_004363535.1 Dasyprocta punctata | reverse complement strand
TGTAGGGGCAGAACCACCCCTTTCTGCCGCAGCCCCCTGGGTCCTGGGTTTCACCCAGTGTGCCACTGTCCGGAGTCTGGGCCTTGAAGATGCTGCTGCCCTGGCCTTGCTGGCATTTCACTGACCACCAGGCTACCATCTAGCCTGACTAGCCCTGTGGGGTTCCTGCTTCCTTTCCTTTAAGATGGGGCGCCTCTAGGGCAGGGCCTGCAGAGGGGCTGTGGGCTAGAGATGAACTGCCATGGCCCCTCTCCCAGCACCTGTGCTGTCTCTGCTGATTTTCCAGCAGACCAGACTCATGTCTACCTCAGGACCTTTGCAATTACTCTTCCTCTCTGTAGTTCACATCTACCTGATTGATGATTGACTGTTATTCTTTGGTCCTTAGTAGAAATGTCACCTTTAGGATGGTGTGTCTGACTGCTACAGTGGACATCCTTCCCCACTTTTTCTTTTTTTTTTTGAGACAGAGTCTCACTATGGCTTTAGGCTGGTTTTGAATTCACTATGTAGTTGTGGCTGGCTTTGAACTCACAGCTATCCTCATGCCTCAGCCTCCTGGATGCTGGGATTACAGGTAGGTGCCACCAGGCCAGGGAATATTCCCCCTTTTGCAGTCACTCTGTTAACTTAACTTTTTAATTTTCTGTACAGCATTTAACAGAAGAATATATGTGCATCTGTACATATATACATATTTTAATGAAGAATCCACTTTGTCGGATACTCAGGGCTGGCATCTCTTTGTGCCCTTGCCTGTGACCTCGGCTGCTGTGAGGCCTGCCCTGCTGCCTGGGAGAGCAGAGCGCTTGCTGCTGGATGTGGAGCAGCCGCAGAGACGATGAAACAGGTGGAGACAGAGGCTCGGGATGAGGAGGCCGAGGAGAACCTCAGGCAAGAGCTTTGCTTGGAATCCTTTGCCGAAGACCAGGTTCTCCCAATTACTGCAGGCAGTGAGAGAGAAGACAAAGAGGCCCCCCGATGGGAGGCTTGGTGGAGGCCAGCTGGCGCTCACATCTGCATCCTGGTGGCAAAGAGCAGCAGCAGGGGCAGGAGGGAGGACGGTGGCGCGAGGTGCCGGTGCTCACCTCTGGCGGGGATGAAGTCAGGCTTCACCCTCCCTCAGGGGCCAGCGGCTGATGTGGCCGGTCGGGAGCTGGGCGGGCTGACCAATTCCAGACCCTCCCAGGACTGCAGCCACCTCGCCAACTCCCCACAGCCCTCGGTGACTCCCAGAAATGCCCCAGCCCCTGACGCCCCGGTTTCTTCCATCCCGAGGAAATGTCTACTCCCTAGAGTCCAGGGCATGCCACTTTTTAGGGGAGAGCCGGAAGCTGCCCTGGGGGTAGTGGTCTCTTTCCTTTGTTTTTGAACATCTTTCTCCCTTTGGAACAGGCTCTGAGACCCAGGTGAGTGGACTCCTTGTTTGTCTTGTTCTCCAAATCCTCCCTGACTGGCAGTAGGTGTCTCAGGCAGACTCAGCCCTGCTCTTACTGAGTTCACAGTTACTCGGTGAGCAGCACAGAACAAGCAAATCAACCCCCTGATACACCTTTCTTTCTTTTTTTTGGTCTTTTTGAGACAGGGTCTCACTATGCAGTTCAGGCTGGCCTTGAGCTCACTTTGTAGCCCACGCTGGTCTTGACTTGCAATGATCCTCCTGAGTGCTGGGATTACAGGCATGTGTCACCACATGTAACATCATCATAGCATTTTTCATAGTGGCTGCACCATTGTATGTTTCCATAAGAGTTTATGTTACATAAGAGTTTCAGTGTTTCTTTTCTTTTCTTTCTTTCTTTCTTTCTCTCTTTTTTTGGCGGCACCGGGGATCAAACTCACAGCCTCGCACCTGCCAGACAAGCGCTTAAGCTGCTGAACCAAACTCCCGGCCCTGGTTTTTTTGAGACAGGGTTGCACTATGTAGCTCAGGCCGGCCTTACGCTCACGTTGTAGCCCAAGCTGACCTCGGACTCACAACACTCCTCCTACCTCAGCCTCCTGAGTGCTGGGATTAAAGGCATGCGCCACCATGCCTGGCTAGTTCCAGTTTTTCTATGTCCCTACTAATGCTTATTTTCTTTCTTTCTTTTTTTTTTTTTTTTTTGGTACTGGGAATTGAACTCACAACCTCACACCTGCCAGGCAGGCACTTATACCACTGAGCTAAATCCCTGGCCCTATTTTGTGAGACAGGGTCCTACTGTGCAGTTCAGGCTGGTCTTGAACTCACTTTGTAGCCCAGGCTGATCTTGAACGATCCTCCTGCCTCAGCCTCCTGAGTGCTGGAATTCTTTTTTTTTTTCCTTAGTAAATACCCTAGTGGGTTTGAAGCTATGTCCCCTGTGCTGTGGTTTGCATGTGCCACAAAGCATTTGCATGTGGGCAACTTAGTCCCTGGTGTGATGGTGTTAAGAGGTAGTGGAAGTGTCCACAGGACACAGGGTCCATCAACAGAATCAGATGACCCAGCCATCCCAGGGTACACCCCAAAGAACATGCAGCAGGCATCTGCACACCATGCTCACGGGACACCAGTCATAAGCCAGGAGGTGGAGGCAACAGTTGTCCATTCTCTCTCTCTCTCTCTCTTTTTTTTGGTGGCACCGGGGATCAAACTCACAACCTCATACCTGTCAGGCAGGCGCATAAGCCGCTGTGCCAAACTCCCGGCCCTCGTTTTTGGAGACAGGGTCGCACTATGTAGTTCAGGCCAGCCTTGCTCACATTGTAGCCCAAGCCCGCCTTGAACTCACAGCGCTCCGCCTACCTCAGCCTCCCAAGTGTTGGGATTAAAAGGCATGCACCACCACGCCTGGCAGGTGTCCATTCTCAAGTAAGGGAAAAGCACAACATGGTCCATCCTCCCTGTGGAATATTACTCAGCCTTGAAAAGGGTGTGCTAACTCATGCTATATCTGAGGTGGACCTTGAGGATGGCATGACAAGGGAAGGACAAGCACTACAGGTTGCCACTCCTAAGGGGGTCCCTGGAGCAACCAAATCCACAGAGAAGGCAGGGAGCAGTGGGGGTGGGGGGTGGTGCTGGGACCCAGAACTTCATGGGGACACAGTGACGGTTGAGGATGATGAAGTGTCCAGGCCTGGAAGTGTGAGGTCGGTGCTGTGTGTCTTCCTGGAGATTAGTGACTAATTGGCCATGGGTGGGTGCTGGCGGTGCCAGGGTTTGAGAGGCGGGCAGCGCTGGTGACGCAGGGCTTTAGGCCATGAAAAGGCGTTTGAGTTTTCAGGAGAATGGACAGGCAACGAGACCGGGGCCGACGGGCAGTGAGGTCGCTGTGGGTCGGGGCTCCGGTGCCTGTGGGGCGCACAGGGGAGACATGCAGCGTGCACCTGGAAACTCCTAGAGCCCCAGGATCTCCATGCGATGGCTAAGGAAGGATCCTTGCCCCGGGCTGTCTGCCGCCCCAGCAAGTGAGGCTCCCCGGCTCCTGCCAACATCTGGGGCCAGCCTGAAGGCTCTGGCTCCCCTACTTAGGGGATTAGGCCAGATGTCTTCAAGGGCCTGGGCGGGGCTCGCCGGCTAAAGACCAGGGGAGGGCTCCGTGCGGGCCCCAGACAGGAAGCCGGGGACTCAGGGGCCCCTGGGGAGCGAGTGGGACGTCTGCAGTACCGGGAAGGGCCGCAGGGGGGCGAGCGGGGACAGGCAGCGGAGGGGTGGGGAGCGGGAGAGGGACTGAGGCACCAGCGATGGTTGAGGGTGGCCGTCTGCGGGGCTCCGTGGTTCGGCTGAGTTTCTGCCTCCGGATAGCTGTTTGTGAGAAGAAAATGAAGTCAGCTCGTTACACAGCGTTTCCTCCCAGGCCCAGAGAAGTACAGCCGTTTGCCCAAGGTCACCAGCAGGGGCATTCAGGCCTGCCCTGTCTGGGCTGCCAGCTCCACCCGCTGCCGCACCCCAAATGAACGCACCTGGGGGAATTCCCAGTGTCCTGTCCCCTGGCCTCACCTTGCTCCTCTCATCAGAGCACCCACCCTCCAGGCCCCTGAGCACAGGGCCAGAACAGCCGCGGAGGGAGCTGATACTTGAGACCCTTTGCTGAGGCCCTGCAGGTGAGCGCTGGTGTGTGTCCCATCGCCATGGTAACCATGGTGCACCAATATCTGGTTGTATCTAGGCAGCCTGGTGGGTCCTCGCCTGTCCCTGGGTCCTGGCCACCTCTGCTGAATCCCCTCTGAACATCGGTCCAAGGCAAGGATACAAGCAGGGTTCCCCTAAAATACGGCATCTTCCCTCTCCCAGGAGCGCGATGGTGGATGGCAGTTTGGCCGTCCTTGGGGGAAAGATATGGCTTCAGTTTTAGTCAGATTAAGGACCAGAGAGGAGCAGGGAGTCATCCAGGACTGTGCGGGGAGGCAGGGTCCGAGGCCTTGCTTATTTCTACTCAGAAGGGACTGGATGACCCAGAAAAGGGGGTCAGCTTGTTGTGCACCCACAGGCTCAGGGTGGAAGGGCAGTCACCTGACCTTCTGCTCCAGCAAGTCCTCCCTGACTATCCCCTCTGACACCAGTGTCAGAAATGACCTCAGAAATGATGTTTTCTTTTTTCTTTTTCTTTTTAGACAGGGTCTCATGTAGTTCAGACTGGCCTTGGACTTACTATATAGCCCAGGCTGGCCTTGAATTCGAGACAGTCTTCCTGCCTCAGCCTCCAAGTGCTGGAATCACAGGCATGTGCCACCACATTCTGCAGAAATGATGCTGTCTGGTCCAGGAGGCCAAAAGTTCAGTCAGAGCTTCTTCACTGGACCTCAGAGACTTTTGCTCCATTTTCCTGGCCAGCCTAGAAATCCCCTCTCTAGTCCTCCTGACAGTGGGCTGCTCCTGTGATGAGGCGCTCACTGTTTCATTGTATGGTGGATTTACGGAAGCTGAGCTGGCCATCGTCAGTGCTGTGCGGCTATGGGAACCAGCCAGCCCTGAGCTGCACAGAGCAAGTGGCCTCTCTGCTGCATGCAGGTCTCAGTCAGTTCCAGAGGACTCTGTGTGGTCGCCCACCCCTGCCCCTGTCTCCATAAATGAGGTTTTAAGCGCTTCATCATCTGGGCAGCTCACTACTGGGTGCACTGTGCTTGGGACCAGCCCCTTCTGTGGTGATAGTTTTTCTCAATACATAAGAAAGTGTGTTTGTCACAGGGAAAAAATATCCCTGATCTCACCACCCAAAGATAATCCCTTTCAGCTGCTCAGGTCACTCTTCATGAGCTGACACCCATGTGTGTGCTCAAGTGTGAGGCAGAGAAGAGTGTGGTGGTGCATGCTTATAATCCTAGCACGCCTGAGGCTGAAGCAGGAGGATTACTATGAGTTCATGAGTCTAAGGGCAGCCTGGGGCGACACAGTGAGTTTAAGACCAACCCAAACTACATAGTGAGACCCTATCTTAAAAAAAAAAAAGCAAAAAACAAAAAACAAGTAAACAAACAAACAAAAAAAAACAAGGGTAAAAAAAAAAAAGTGAGAGACAAACGAGATTAGCCTGAAGCTGACTGGATACCTCGCAACTTCTAACGTAATAGTTGGAAGGGTCATTTGGTTGTAAGACCAGCCTGCTCTGAAAGACCAGGGATCAGCACAAAAAGAATGCAATCTATCTGGTGATAGAAGACAATTCCATTCCTAAAGGGCCATGCTGGAGATGTTGGGAGCATTTCCCCAAGCACCGCCTTACCTGCAGTCTCCCAGCAATCACTGGTGCTCAAGCGCCATGGCCTTCCTGCTCCTCCAGGCCCTGCAGAATGAAGGGGTGAAGGCTTCAGTCCTGACTTCCCCCAGGACACCAGGCAAAGATCAGGGATGCCAGGAACATGATCTTTACCCCATATGTCATCATGGGGTGGTGTCAAGGTGACTCCAGAGACCTGCTTTAAAATTTTTTTTTAATTTTTAATTTTTTCTTGCTTTTTTAATCAAATGTATATGGAGGTTGTTTTTCCATTTTAGCAAATATTTGTGATGAGCAATGCATTTTGTTGGGGTGGGGTGCCAGGGATGGAAATCAGGGGCTCATGCATGCTAGGAAAGTGCTCTGCTGCTGAGCTACACTCCAGCCCTGTGCCACAGTTTTTTTTTTTTTTAAATTTTAAACGAAAGGAAAATAAGAAATCAAAACAATTTCACAACTAGCCAATAAGACAGTAGCAATTATCGGCACATTGTATATTACTATATTCCCAGAAATTATTTAAGATAAAAAATACAGACATGAAACATTATCCAACAAATTAACACAAAACTTTTGCCTTAATGTATCAAGAGAAACCTGCTATATGACTATCTTTTTTGTTATGATTACTCTATTGTTTTCATGAGTTGGTTTTTTTTATTGCATGGTACTGGGGATCAAACTCACAACCTCGCACCTGTCAGGCAGACGCTTAAGCCACTGAGCCAAACTCCCACCCCTCTCTATTGTTTTCAAATAAACATTTCGCATTAAAAATAAAATCTGAAGATGACCCTGAGAAAACTACATTTCACTCAAAATTCTTTTTCTCTGACTGTCCCAACTAATTTTTTATATACATAGATTTTGTTTCAGTTCATCACACCAGTGCAACAATGTGATAGTCATGTATGTGTGACTTATTTAGTTCACTGAGAAGTATATTTTCAGTACTCATCCATTTAAGGGTGAAAATGTCTAGTTTATTGTTCTTTATAGCTGAGTAGTATTCCATTGTATAGAAATACCACATCTTTTTTATCCATTCCTCAGTCGAGGGGCATTTAGGTTGTTTCCAAGATCTAGCTATTATGAACTGGGCAGCTATGAACATAGATGAACATATATCACTGTGATGAGATATTTTTAGTTCTTTTGGGAAGATACCCAGAAGGGGAATAGCTGGGTCAAATGGGACCTCCAATCCTAGCTTTTTGAGGAATCTCCACACTGACTTACACAGTGGTTGCACCAGCCTGCATTCCCACCAACAGAGGAGAAGGGTTCCTTTTTGCCCACAGCCCCTCCAGCATTTGTTATTGGTTGACTTCATAATACTAGCCATTCTTTCTGGTGTGAGGTGGAATCTCAGAGTTACTTTCATTTGCATCTCTTGAATGATCAGTGCTATTGAACATTTTTTCATGTATTTATTTGTACTTCTTCATCTGAGAAGTGTGCTACACTGTGGGTTTTTTTTTGTTTTGTTTTGTTTTGTTTTGTTTTTGTGGCACCGGGGATCGAACTCACAGCCTCGCGCCTGCCAGACAGGTGCTTAAGCCACCGAGCCAAACTCCCAGCCCTAGTTTTTTGAGGCAGGGTTGCACTATGTAGCTCAGGCTGGCCTTGCGCTCATGTTGTAGCTCAAGTCGACCTTGAACTCATGACGCTCCTCCTACCTCAGCCTCCTGAGTGCTGGGATTAAAGGCGTGCGCCACCATGCCCGGCAGGAACTCTTTAATACACGTTGACACTCTGCTTCCCGAAAGGTGACACTGCTATTGGCTCCTAGCAGCTAACAGCTGTGCGTGTGTTCCCGCTTCCCATGATACACCCACTGGCCACCGTTTTCCCCACATTTTGCTGTTAACATTGGACATATTTGAAAAAGTTGAACAAATTTCACAGTAAGCACCCATATAGCCACCACCCAGATTTTACAGTTTGTAGTGTATTAGCTTCATCATTATCTAGACATTCCTCCTCTTTCAATTTATTTTTTTTTGAATGACATCAAAGCCTCCTATAGATATCAATGTATTTTGCCATCCAAACACTTCACCACGTTTATCATTAACTGAAGTTCGATACTTTGGCATGGTTCTTTCATTTCCCCCAGTACTGAGGATTGAAACTAGGGCCTCATGCGTGCCAGGTAAGTGCTCTACCACTGAGCCACATAGTGGTTGGTTCTTTTTTCTTTTTTTTTTCCTTTGGTATCAGGGATCAAACTCACAACCTTGCGCCTGCCAGGCAGGCACTTTAGGCCACTGAGTTAAATCCCCGGCCCTATTTTTTTTTTTTTTTTTTTTTTTTGCGGCACCGGGGATCGAACTCACAGGTTCGCACCTGCCAGACAGGCACTTAAGCTGCTGAGCCAAACTCCCGGCCCTGGGTTTTTTGAGGCAGGGTCGCACTATGTAGCTCAGGCAGGCCTTGTGCTCGCGTTGTAGCCCAAGCCGGCCTCGAACTCACAACGCTCCGCCTACCTCAGCCTCCCGAGTGCTGGGATTAAAGGTGTGCGCCACCACGCCCGGCTCCCGGCCCTATTTTTTGAGACAGGGTCTCGCCATACAGTTCAGGCTGGCCTTGAACTCACTTTGTAGCCCAGGCTGGTCTCGAACTCACAAGGATCCTCCTGTCTCAGCCTCCTGAATGCTGGGATTAAAGGCGTGTGCCACCACTCCTGGCATCTTTTTCTTTTTCTTTTTTTTAAAGACAGGTTGTGTTGCCCAGGCTGGTCTTGAATTCCTGGGCTTAACTGATCCTCCTGCCTCAGACTCTCAAGTAGCTAGGATTACAGATGTGCACCATTTCATCTGTCCAGTTCTTTGTTTGAGACAAAATAGATATACAGTGAAATGCACTGTGATCATTCATTGTGTTACATCAGTTTGACTTGAGTAAGAATTGCCTAGCAGATTAGTAAATTCTGGGTGTATCTGTGGATGATTGACATGTAGGCCAACAAACTGAGGGAGAAGACCCACCCCAGATGCGGATGGCACCAACCAATAGGTTTGTAGCTTGGACAGAATTAAAAAGGGAGAAAAGAAGGAAGCCTCCCACTTTTCTTGGAAGGGCTCCAGCCTTTGAACACCGATCTGCAGCTTCTTCAGGTTTCCAGCTTAGACCCGCACTGGCAACGCTACAGTGAGCTTCCGGGCCTTTGATCTGCCCCAGCTACTGGATCCGGGGCGTCGCAGTGCACGGATGGTCATTTTGGGTTCTTCCACCTCTGTGTCTGCAGATGGCTGTTGTGACTTCTGCCTCTGATCCTCTAAGCCAACTTAATAAATGTCTCTGTGGAATTATACATATACTTTATATTGATTCTGTTCCTCTAGAGAACCCTAATGTATATGGAAATCTCAAGTATATCATTTGTCAAATTTTGACAAACACATATACTTGTATAGCTAACCATATCAGGGTGGAGGATATTTCCATAACGCCTGAAAGTTTTCCTGTTGGCTCCTCATCCACGCTGTCCTGATTTCTTTCTACCATAGTTTAGTCTTGTCTTTTCTAGAACATCATAAAAATGGAATAATGCACTGTGTATTATTTTATGTCTAGCTTATCTCATTCAGCATAATGTTTTGGAGAATCATCCTGTCATTGTGTGTATCAGTGGTGTGCTCCTTTTTTATTCCTAAGTAGAATGCCACTGTATGGGTATGTAGTTGTTTGCTCAGTCCTTTGCCTCTTGATGGGCACCTGGCCTGTTTCTAGTTTGGGACTGTCTTGGTTACTTTTTCCTCATTGCTGAGACAAAACACCTGACACCGAAAATTAGGGAAGGAAAGGTTTATTTAGCTTACAGTTCTTGGAGGTTTTAGTTCATAATCAGCTGGCTCCAAGGCAGGGTGGCATGGCACAGGGAAAAAACTTCAAGGCAGCAGCCAAGCAAAAAGCAGCCAGAGTAAAAGGGGCAAGAATAAGCCTCTTCTCCTCCCTTATATTGTACACAGGCCACCCCCTCCCTCCAGGGTGGGTGGAGCCTTCACAAATCTCCTTGCCTCCCTTTGCACAGGATGAGGATGTTTACAAAGCAAGACCCCTGGCTCCCTACTGAGTCTCTCAGTTAAACTTCTGACCTTCTTGAATTGACACAATGAACAGGTAACTGCTTGTCCTCTACACCCCAGGATGTAGAGGGGCTGAGTTACTTAATTAAGCTTCTAGACTTCTCAAGTTGACACAACGTTCTGGTACACATTTTTGTGTGAACATGTGTTTTCTTTTCTGTTGGGTACTTATGAGCGGAATTGCTGAATCATAGGGTAGGAGTAAGTTCAGTTTTATGACATGACTTGATCCATTTTATGCTTCCCTTTGCGGCTGACAGTGGGGTTGTCACCTCATTTCAGGGTGCCACGCCTTGGTGAATATCCCTGACAGTCATATTGACATGTTTTGTAGCAGTTTTCATGGAAATCAACCAGCCACCTCAGGCTGTTTCTCACAGACAGATGAATGGACAGATGCCCAGCCAGCTCTCCTTGACTTGGAACTTGATAATTGCTCTATTGGAAGCTGATTGTCAGCTTTTCCATTTGTCCTCAATAAACCCTATCTTGTTGACTTTGAATTAACCCTCTGGGGCCCCAGACAGTCATGACAGCATGAGACTAGCAAACTAGCTTATGTGTGCCATTCCCTAACCCTGAGCTAGCTCAAAGAACTCTGTGATGAAGCTGTTATTATCCCCCTTTCAGAGAAGAGGAAACTGAGACACAGAGAGTTTAAGTAACTTGCCCAAACTGACCCAGCGGTAAGTGGCAGAGCTGGAGTTAGAACCTAGATATTTTGGCTCTAGACATTGTGGTCTTAACGATTCAGTTTTTTGTCTTTGTTTCCTGACATCATCTCCCTTTATTTTCCAGTTTCTAAAAACACATTGAGTGACCCACTAGGTCTTCATCAAAATCACTGACTAAAAAGCAACAAAAACAAACAAGTCCATTCAAGTCCAGGACCAATGGCAGCACCTGATGGCTTCTAAAGACCTCCTCTTGTGCGTGCCTGTTTTTTCTTTTTTAGGCGGGGGTCTTGCTATGTATTTCAGATTGGCCTTCAACTCCCAGAGACCCTCCTACCTCAGCCTCCTGAGGGTTGGGATTACAGGTATGCACCACCACACCTGGCTCTTGTCCTATTTGTCCATGATCTGACAATAGTTACTTTAAGGGCTGCAAAGTCTTGGAATTGGGACCTAGCTGTGGCTCTTCCCCATGGTCTCAGCACAGCATCTGTCAGGTCTCTTGGAAATGTCTGGAAACACATGTGTCAGAAGTGCCTGCCCTGATTCACCCAGCCAGAGGCCTGATAGAGCAAAAGGAACAGAAGGTGGGGCTGGATGGCACTTGTCTGAGCCCACGTAGCCTCCCAGGTGCCCTCCAAACCCTCTAGGCCTTAGACCAGTATCTAACATGTAATAGATGCTCAATAAGTGCTTGTTACTTATTTTTTGTTTGTTTGGTTTTTTTTTTGCAGTACCGGGGATCGAACTCACAGCTTCACGCTTGCCAGACAGGTGCTTACGCCACTGAGCCAAACTCCCGGCCCTAGTTTTTTGAGGCAGGGTTGCACTATGTAGCTCAGGCCAGCCTTGCGCTCACATTGTAGCCCAAGAGGGCCTCGAACTCACAATGCTCCTCCTACCTCAGCCTCCTGAGTGCTGGGATTAAAGGCGTGTGCCACCATGTCTGGCTTGTTACTTATTTTTTAATAGGCCACTTAATTTTGTTTCTTATTATCACAAAATATATTTTAAACTTAGTGCCATTAGGCACACTCAGAATGTTGTGTAATTATCACCAATATCAATTTCTTTTTAATTTTATTTTAAAGATAGTAAAATCCAACAAAACATAACAGAACAAAGTCAATCAAAACAAAGCAGTAGAACTGGTACAGAACTTCAAAGAAAGATACTATGAAAACAATAGCTACTGTAGTATATCTAGTTATCTTCACAATAGTTGACCATTCTATCAGGTATAGTAAAATTAAACAACCAAACAAAAAAAACCAGAATAAAACCAATCAAAACAGAATATGAAACAAAGCAAAAAAATTAATCAGAATAAAGCAAAATAGTGAGAACAATATTGGGCCTCAAAGACAAGACAGAAAGGAATCCCCTATATCTGCTACATTGCATACTGTCACCCTCCCAAGAGATGCTCAGGCTGCTGGTCCCAGGCCTGCAAAATCAACCAAACAATACAAGCATTTAGTTGCTTTATGTACCTTAGTTGCTATCAACTTAACTGGTCCTCTGAACCAGCAGGTTGCTTACAGGTGGGTAGGGGATATCTTGAGTCTCAGCCCACGCCAATAGGACACGGGAGGCACAGATCTTTCTCTTCCTGGGGTCTGCGCTGCTCACGCCACTCACCAGGAAGGCTAGTTGTCTTCTGGTTGGATCCTCCCTGACCCAACATGGCCACCAATATCTATTTCCAGAACATTTTTCATCATCCCGAACAAAAGACCTGCTCTCCATGTTCCCTCCCTTCACCCCCCAGTAATGTTTATCCTACTTCTTGTCTCTATGATTTTGTATATACTATATATCTCAGATACATGGAATCAGGAAATGTTTATCCTTTTGAGCCTATCTTATTCACTTAGCATCATGTTTTTAAACACTATGTTGTAGCAGGTGTTAGAATTTCCTCCCATCCTTTTTTTGTTTCTTTTCTTCTGAGACAGGGTCTTGCTATGTAATTCAGACTGACCTTGAAATCATTATGTAGCCCAGGATGGCCTTGAACTCCCAATCCTTCTCCTTGAGCCTCCTGAGTGCTGGGATTACAAGTGTGTACTACCACACCCAGCAGAATTTCCTTCCCTTTAGAGTCTGGACTATTCAGACTCTAAAAGATATACTGAATTTTGCCAGGCATAGTGGCACATGCCCGTAATCTCAGCACTTGGGAGGCTGAGGCAGGAGAATTGCTAAGAATCTGAGGCCAGCCTGAGCTACATAGTGAGTTCAACACCAGCCTGAATTTCTTTCTTTCTTTCTTTCTTTTTTTTGGTACCAAGACCAGGCTGAATTTCAAAGTGAGACCTGGGACTTTTGCTCATGCTGTCAGGATGTGGAAGGCATCTTCCCTCAGAGAAGGACATACGCTCATGTTGCCTTAGCCACTGAATGCTTTGTGGGAAGAGCCTGCCTGGAAAGGACACCAGTGCAAAGGGACACTGGGCTACGGGTGTGGAGGAAGACCAAATGGAGAACCTGGTGCGGTGGCATGAAGCCTTGACTTTCCATTTACATGCACCCCTTTCCACCCAAGTAGTTTTTTGTTGTTATTTTGAGACAAGGTTTCTCTATATATTTCAGGCTTGTTTTGAACTCACTATGTAACCTAGGTTTTGAACTCATGGTGATCCTTCCACCTCAGCCTCATGAGCACTGGGATTAGAGACATGCGCCACCACACCTGGTTTCCAGCCAAATAGTTTTAAACTGGGCTTCTGTCACTTGGAATAATTTACAATATGCTGGGTGTGGTGGCGCACACCTATAATCTCAGCACTGGACAGGCTGAGGCAGGAGGATTGCTATGAGTTTGAGGCCAGCCTAAGCTACATAGTGAATTCAAGGCCAGTCTGCACTATAAAGCAAGACCCTGTCTCATTAAAAAAAAAAAAAAAGAAAAGTCATTTATAGTGTACTTCCCTGAGCTCTTGGACTGGGCAGTTAGTGAGGCGTGGGCAGGGCCTGCTGGAGTGTGCAGGGTCGGTGGCCCCGGGGTAGAGGGGCTCAGTACACGGTGGGGAGTCACCACTGCTGGACGAAGATATTAATGTGGATGAGCTGAAAGCTAAGCTAAAATGCAGCCTTTCTAAGTTTGGGTGGGGGATTTGCCCTCCCCAGTGGGAGCCGTTCCCAGGCCCAGTCAACACACAGGGGAGGCGGAGCCAGGCTCCACCACTTCCTGGAGAAGTATTCTGGGACGAGTCAAAACTTTCGGGGAGCAACAGTGTCCTGAACGCTGAAGTGGGATGAATGACGTCCCCGTCGTGAGCTGCTGTGAGGATGGAACGGGATAATGGGCCAAGCTGAGCAGTGGCCTAGGCTTCATCAAGGTCCGCAGTTAACACCACGGGTTCCCGCGCAGACGGCCTAGGGGTGCAGTTCCTATATCTATCAGGAGGTGGCGCCATGATCCCAAAAGAACCTCATCGCTGGACTCCTTTTAGCGGGGCTCCCCAAGGGCTTTGGGCGGGGTGGCCTCAGGATCTCGTCCCGTTTAGACTCCCACGGTCCTGACTGCGGGGCGCGGGGCGGAGGGCGGCGTGTCTGCACACCCAATTTTCAGGGGCCGCTGGCGTAGGGAAGAGTAGCCCTCGACCGCCATGGGGGCGTCAGGGGAGCCCTGGTTTCCTCTCCGTGTTGTGTAAGCGCAGGGCCTGCGAAGACAGCCTGGGCAAAGTTGAGGCAGGGCTCAGGCTGGACCACGGACAGGACTTCCAGATAGAACGCGCATCACGGCACGGAGGCTGACGAGAGGCGCCTGAGGCTGCACCTCGGGCTGGCGTCGAGGCGGGGGCGTGTCCCACGCGCGCCCCACAGGCTCCTCTTCTCAGTGCGCGGGCCGGGCTAGGCCTCGCCCACTACGCCTGGCGCGGCCTGGCGGGTGACGCTCCGCTCCGCTAATTCTGTGTGAGGCCAGCAGAGGGCGGCAGAGAGCCGCGCGCTGCGCCCGGCGCCCACCCGCCGCGCGCCCCCGAACCTCGATGCTCCGCGGAGCCTGCCCCGGCGGCGAGACCCAAAGTGTCGGTGGCCTTTCGCTTTGGATAAAGGCTTTCCCTTCTCCCTCCTGCCGAGCTTCCTGAAGGGAGCGCTTGGAGCGAGAGGAGAGTTAGCCCGGACCCTAGCTCGGCCCTACCCCAGCTCAGCTCCGTCCTCCCAGGACCTCAGTAGGGAGGGTGGGACCTGCCGGCCACTCTCGTCCTAGCAACTCGAGTCCCTGGGACAGCCCAGCGGCACCTCCCCAGGCTAGGGATTTGGGAGGAGGAATCAGGTCCTCCCTCCAGGGCCCTGTCACCCAGGCTTGCGTGGCCAGCTGGAACCCGGAAGCAGGAGTGCCCGCCCCATGCATCCTGGCCGTCCCGGGCGCCCTCCTGGACAGGCTCCCGGAGGCTACAAAGGCCCTCAGATGAAGTTCTGGGCCACGCATTGCTGCGCCCCGGGCCGGCAGCCTGCTGGCTCTAGGCACTGCAAGTCCCTGGCACTCCCCGCGGGACTTTGTCCCCCGGCCCTAACCAGGGCTGACCGCGTGCTTGCGGGGGAGGGGCGCTCTGTGTCCCTGGCCTGGCCTTGCTTTCCTCCGGGGATAGGCCCGGGGCAGCCCTTCCTTTGCACTCACTGGCCCTCATGCCAGGAGCTGTCTGTTGGGAACGGTTGCTCCTTCTTCCACTCCTAGCTGACACTGGTGTCCTAGGTAGTGTTACCATTTACAGGAGACACCCGAGTCCCAAGGACTCACCCGGCCTCTGTGGCTCCAACTGAATGGGCTCCCTCCTGTGGTCCTGTTGGGCACCTGGCCTGGCGGGGATCTGTCTGTGACCTGGCCCTCACACTTTGATTCACCCCCTTTGGGTGGCTGCGGCACGCTAGCCTTGGCTTAGGGCTGCTTTGGGGACTCAGGAGGGAGTGGGTCCTCTGTGACCTGTGCGGTGATGGGGGCCCTGCCCTGTGCAAGCCTGCAGGGGGCCTGTCCAGTCACCTGCGTGGGCCCCAGCCCTCTGGCCACACTCCCAGTGTGTGTTTCAAAACCTTTCAAGTATTCAAGTGATTGCTGTTCTTACCTGCTGATAGGGTCGTGCCTACTCTTTGCCAGGGACCGTTCCAGTCCGTAAGGATATAGAAGTGAAAGAATGAAAGCTTTACTTCTCGGAGCTCATGGCCTAGCAATGGTGGCGGTGGTGGGAAATCAGATAACCATAAAAAGCAAGTAAACAGTAATGTAGCAACACATGAAGCCGGGTGTGGTGGCGCACGCCTTTAATCCCAGCACTCGGGAGGCTGAGGTAGGAGGAGCGTTGTGAGTTCGAGGCCGGCTTGGGCTACAACGATAGCGCAAGGCTGGCCTGAGCTACATAGTGCGACCCTGCCTCAAAAAACTAGGGCCGGGAGTTTGGCTCAGTGGCTTAAGCGCCTGTGTGGCAGGTGCGAGGTGCGAGGTTGTGAGTTTGATCCCCAGTGCCGCAAAAAAAAAAAAAAAAAAAAAAGTAGCAACACATGTTAAAGCCTGGCGTGGCGGTACACCCCTACAACTACAGTTCGCTGAGAGCCTGAGGCAGGAGGACTGCAAGATCAAGCCCAGCCTGGACAATTTAGCAACTTAGTGAGACCCTGTTTCAAAACCAAAGACAAACAAATAGAAAAGGCCATGTAACTCAGTGTGAAACCCCGAGGTTCAATCTTCATTACTAGAAACACACACACACACATTTTTTTTTTTTAATATGGGTTCTCTCTATGTGGTCCAGACTGGCCTTGGACTCATTGTGTAGCCCAGGCTGTCCTCAAACTTGTGACAATTCTCCTGCCTCAGCCTCCTGACTGCTGGGGTTACAGGTATGTGCCACCACGCCAAGCCTCACACAGTCTTTTAGAGGAAAAGAAAGCAGGGAAATGGGAGATGGTGGGGCAGTGGTACTTTAGAGAGTAGCCAGGGAAGATGACATTGTGCAGAGAGCTGGAGGAAGTGTGGGGTGGGCCATGCAGTTACTTGAGGCAGGAGGGCTTCAGGCAGAGGAAACTCCACCAGTGCAAAGGCCCTGAGGCCAGAGCATGCCTAGGATGTGAGGGGTAGGATGTCAGACTGGCTGCAGAGGAGTGGGGTTAGGGAGGATTTGGGGCCAGATTGTCCAGGACTCAGTGGCCAATGTGGAAACTTTGTGTTGCTCAGGAGCAACGCAGGAACCATTGCAGGATTCTGAGCAGGGAGGCAGTGATCCGCTTCCATTTTGCAGGGTCCCTTACGCTGCTGTGCAGGCAGCATCGGAGAGGAGCGGCTGGTGGAAGCAGAGGACCAGTTAGCTGGGGACTACAATCGTCCAGGCTTGAGCAATGACAGAGGCAGCCGAGCTGTCCAGGGATTGGATGCAGGGTGTGAGAAAGGGAGGTGAGGATGGCTCCTGCGTGGATGGGAGGCAGAACTGTCCATCACTGCAGACCGGGTGAGAAGGTCAGGTAGGCGGGGCTTCAAAGCCAGGGTGGTCTCTAGAGAGGGTGAAGTGGAGAAGACAGGCCCTGGGGCATTTGAACGTTCAGGAGTGGGGTAGAAAAGGAAGGCCAGAGGCCCAGCTAGGGAGGCCGAGGGACGTGGCCAAGTCACGGAGCTCCTTGGAGAGAGTGGCATGGGGAGAGGAATTGGAGACAGCAAGCATGGACGAGTTTCTCAAGGAGCTTTTTGCCAGTGTGGAGAAAGAGAAATGGTGAGGGACAGGAGAGTCACTGGACCTGGCCAAGAGAGGGCGGGCCAGGGGAAGGCAGCCTGGCAGGGGCCACTGGAAATGGCTGGGGGTATGAGGGTGGGAGGGGTCTTAGAACATCAGGAGAGGACCATGGACAGGAAGGTGCTGGGGGCTGGGGCCCCTGGAACTCCTCACCCAGCTGCCCCTCTTTGCTGCCCACCCCAGATGGGAGGACTTTAGGGGCCTCAGAGTCAAGATGAGTTCCTCCAGTCAGCAGGTGCTGGCTCCTAGGTCCTCCCCCCGGCCCCAGTTCCGGACACCTGGTCTGCTCAGCTGAGGGAGGCACTGAGCCCGGGCAGGGAGGTGGGGGTCTGTCAGGGCCTCACAGAGGCAGAGGCTGAGGCAGGCTGGGAGCTGTGCCCCTGCTCCTGTTCAGGGTGCTGACCATTCTGGGTGCAACCAGGCCCCCCATATCTCTGTGGTCTCCCCCTGAACTCTGGACCAGGCAGTATGCAATGTGGGGAGACCCTTCAGTGTGTGCCCATGGGGTATTTGGGGGTCTTTGGTCCCACTTCCAGGGCCCACTTCTGAGACTCCCCCCTCCCCGAGAAGGTGAGCAGGTGGGGTGAGGAGGAGGAGGTGGCTGAGCTGCTGGCTCCTCGTTCTCTGGAGGCCTGGGGACGCGGGGTTTTGGCTGTTGGGTAGGGGACTCTGAGCCTGCTTTCTTTCATAGCTCGAGGGTAGCTGCGAGGACCCATGGCCATGCTCCTCGCTCCTGTGCCCAGGGCACCAAGGCCCTCGCCCTCTGAGCCCAGGTGGCCTTGAGACATGAGCTGGTTCCACGAGACGTGAGGGGCAAGTGAGGCCAGGGCAGCTGTGAGGCCAGGGCGTGTCACAGCTGCCCATGGCCACAGGCTGGGCAGAGCAAAGGGAAGGAAGGGACCCAGCGCCCTGCCCTGTGACAGGCACACAGAATTCTGAAGGACAGGAGCGTGTCCAGCCAGAGCCTCAATTCTGGCACTAGCTTGGCCCAGAATTTTTTTTTTTAAGAGCAGGGAAATTTACTGGAGAAAAGAATTGGGGAACAGGAATGGGGGAATGGGGAACAGGAATAGCTCCTGAGAGACACGAGGTGTCCTGAGTGGGACCCCAAGGAGCCCACCTCTCAAAGGAAGTTTTATAGAGTGAAATCATGAGGTGGGTACCACATGGGTCAAAATTATGGTCAACCAATAAGATTGCAACTATAGTCTCTTAGGTAATACTCATCTAATGGTAGCATGGGTACATGGGTGACATTATTAACTGTGGTCGATAATCTATAGTGTTAGTCTTGTTTTTAGTCTTAGCAGACTTAGTCTCAGTCTGAGTCTTAGTAGGTAGGAGAGGATGGCCCACCCTTAATGAGATAATGGGAAATCTCAAAAGGGGGACACCAATAATCCCTAGCCTCTGCTCATCCCTTAGAGAATACGTAAGCCTAGCCATTGGGACTTTAACCTTCAGATGTGCCTCCAGCCACAGTCCTGCAGCATTCTCATCTCCTGCACTGATGCCCTGTCTGCCTACTATGTTTCTACCTACCTTAGCTGTCCATAATACTCACCCCCCTGAAGAGGTATCCCTAACTGTGGTTAGGGGAGAAGGGGTGTAATTTCCATCAAGCTGTTTCGAACTGAGGCAGGTTGCTGTAGGGGAACACAGGCAGGGGCCTCCTCTGAAAGCTAGTGTAACGGGCCTCCGATGGAAGTCACGTTGTAGGTTAGCAGTTAGGAACTCTTCACAGGGTCGATCTGGTGGATCCTGGAAAAGGAGTCTGGCACATTTGTCGTTGGTTCCACCTGCATGATCACTTGGAGTTTGGCAGCCCCTAGGCAAGAATAAACAAATTTTGCAAGAAGTGAAAGCATGTGTGTTCGAAGCATGAGCAGGAGGCTGGAAAGGCGGGGTAGGGAAGAGCCACGTCCAGAAACTGCTCTGCAGAGACTGGGATAGTGACTGTACCCAGTTGGCTCTTAGACCTCTCTACTGATGGAGGTTATCCATAAGTCTGATATTTCTTGTTATAAGTCCTCTAGTTTAGCTGTAAGAAGATAGAGAGGAAGAATTTAGAGACTCTTTGTTTTATAGACTCCACTGTAGCTTTTCCTGTCTTGATCAGCCCTCCTTTGATGAGGAGCCAGCATCTTTTCCCCTCCATCCCTGTCCGTTTCCCCTTCCAGTCACCACTGGGACACAGGCTCAGAGCCCATCTGGTGGGCCAGAAGTAAGCAGCCCACTCACTGAGTAAATCACCATGGTCTGTGGAGTGCCCCTGCGTGCCAGGTCTTGTGTGGGTGGCACTGAACACATTGGCTCCTTTTGTCCCCACCCTGGGTCCATGGAACAGAGCCTATTACCATCCTCTTGGGGCAGGTGAGCAAATGGAAACCCAGACATGTCCAGCTGTGACCTGGTCATGGGTCCCCAGGTGAGGCATGTAGAATCAAAGCCTGTTTCCTCTACCTCCCTCCAGTGACCCTGCCTGTTGAGGGGCAGCAGGGAAGCCATGCTCCCTTGGGCCCTTCCAGCGGGTCCTGGGCCCTGCAAGGGAAGTGGCCCCTTTGCTTCTGGGCTGCTGAATGTCTGGGTGTGATGGGCAGTGGGGGCTGTGGTCTGAGTGCTCTCTCAACCACCCTGCAGCTCCATGGGCTCAGACCTCCTGTGCCCTCACTTGAGCAGATGACTTATGCTCTTGGAGCCTCGGGTGTATTTAGAAAGTTGGCTGTAGGGTTGTTTTTTTAAAAATGTCTTTTATAAGTATTTTTTTAAAAATCCAGAATCTATTTGTTTTGTTTTGCTTTTTTGAGGCAGGACCTCACTAATATAGTGCTGCCTAATCTTGAATTCACTTATGTAGCTCAGGCTGGCCTTGAACTCATGGTGATTCTCCTGCCTCAGCCTCCCAAGTGCTGGGATTGTAGGTGTGCTTCACCATGCATGACTGTAGGATTGTTTTGAAGATCAAATAGGACACATGAAAAGCACTCAGTGTGGACTCTGGCATGCAGTAGGCACACACTTAACAACAGAGGTTGCCCCAGAGTTGATGAAATTCTAGCTCCAGCTATAGCGCAGCTTGAGGCGGAGAGACCAATCACAGCTCAGATGCTACCCTGAATAGGTCCCACGACCTTCATAGGATAGGCCCGCAAATCCTACTTCTGTTTCCTAAAAAGAGAATCCCCAAGTGTGTGTGTGTGTGTGTGTGTGTGTGTGTGTGTGTGTGTAAAGCAGATCAGAGAAGGCTTCGTGGAAGAAGGGGTTTTTAAGGAGGGATTTGAGGGTTGGGCAGGAATTCGCGGAGTACAGCAGAAGCGAGACCCCAGCAGGCAGAAGGTGGAAGTTCGCCAAGGTCAGGAGGTGAGGTGAGGAGGTGAGGAGGTGAGCAGGGGCTGGGTCTGGAGTGGAAGGAGAGCAGTGGGGCGCAGCTTCCTGTGGCAGCGCCTGCCTTGTCCTTAGGTCCTGTGGCTGAGGTCGGGGTCTACCTCTCCGGGAGGTGGGATCTTGTTTCGAAAGGCCTCACAGCCAGGAAGTTCTTCCCAGTGTCCAGCCCAAGTGCAGTGTGGGCGAGCCTCTTCAAGCCAGAGCCCTGGACTCAGGGGAGGGCTTCAAGGTCAAGACCAGTCCTGGGGGGAGGGGGGGCCGCGAGGCAGGTGCTTGGGAGGCGCCCCCACAGCCCCACACTCTCTGTGGCTTTAATCTGCCTAGGGTGGCCTTGCCTGACCTGGTGTGGGACATGGCATCCCTACTTTCCTCCTCCTGCCTGGCCCAAGGTCTCTTTCTTCTCTCCTGCTCGGTCCAGCCTGGCCCCTGTCTTCCCTGGTCACCCCATACCACAGGTCTGGCTGTTCCTCTGGGTGTCCCAGGCTTAGTCTTGCTCTTTGTGAGACCCCCTCCCCCCGCCCCTGCAGCCCTACTCCTGCCCTCCCTGCTGTCTGGGGTGGCAGTGTGTTGTGGGGTGTGTGTGCTGGGGTGCTGGAGGGCAGAAGTCAGACGACCCAGGGGCCGCCCCCTTGACCTGGCGGAAGCTGGGAGGTCCTGGCTCTGGGGCTGGGGTTGGGGCCCCCCACTCAGCCGAGGGACGGTGGGTGGGTCTCCCGGGGCTCGCGGGCGGGGCCGGGAAGGGGCGGAGCCTCTTGGCGCGTCCCTCCCCCACTTTCTTAAAGGGCCCCGCTCAGGGCGGGGCGGGGCAGGGTTGAGGCGGCCCCCAGGCGGACGGAGTCCAAGGGCGAGCGCCGGGAGCCCAGGCGCCGCAGCGGACCTGCTGGGTGGCCGCTGTGCCCTCCTCCTCCGCGCCCGAATCCCCCGCCCTTCCCCGCCCTTCCCGCTCCTCCCTCCTCCTCTGCCTCGGTCCTCCCTCCCTCCTGCCGTCCGTCCCCCATCCTGCTCAGCTTCTTCACAACCGCGGCTCCGCCACCTGAAGGGACAGACGCGGGCCGGGGGCCGGGACAGGCGGCGGCGGGGCGGGACGGCCGGTCCAGGGGCGGCCTCCGCATGGCCCCGCCGTGAGACGCTGGACCCAGCGGCGGGGACCGGGAGCGGTGAGTGGGGCGCGGGCCGCCGGGTCCCCAGGGCCAGCGCGCTCCGGGACCCCGCCCCTCCCCTCCCGAGGCCGGGCTGGGGACGGGGTGGGGGTCCCCGGGGTGGGGAGGGGGACTCATGCAGGGTGGTGGGGAGCCGCCCTCCGCCCTCTGTGCCCGCTGGGGTCTGCTAACAAAGCTACATTTTGAGATCAATTCCGCGGTGGCTGGAGCATCCGAAGGATACGGTTGTCATGGAGATGGGGCTGAGAGAGGAAGCCCGAGATGGCCGGGTCTGGGCCAGGGAGTGGGGGCGCTGCGAAGAGCCCCAGCCCAGCACACAGGGAGGGTGAGGTCTGGCCAGCCCAATTGTCTCCTGGGCTCTGCCTCCGGGACCCCCTCCCCCTTTTGTGTACTCTGAGTGTAAATGTGTGCGGTGATGGAGTGCCAGGGGCAGTGTGGTGGCCCATGCTCTCCGGGTGTTGGGTGCTGGGGCCTTGCCAGCAGCCACCTTCACAACGGAGCAGCTTTGAGGATTTATTTCTGTTTCCAGTTTCCCAACTTTGACAGCCGGGCTTGGTGGCCAGGCCTCCCAGGCTGGCTGACTCCACCGCTAGAGCAGGGGCTAGCGTGGGGGCGTGGCAGGCACCGGGCAAGGACCGGAGGAGACAAATAATGGCTGTGGCGGCAGCAGGGAGGGAGGGGGCCTTGGAGGGACCCAGAAGTGGGTGGGTCAGGGAGTCATGTGGGGCCCACCCCAACCAGTTGGCCCCCTGCTAGGTGGAGGGATCCAGACTCCTGTTGTCCCTGGAGAGTCTGAGGGCTCCCTGGAATGAAAACTGGGGACATTGTTTCTGCATAGACCTGGGGGGGGGATCTACCCAAGGTCCACCCCTTTGTCTTGGGGCCATCTTGTGGGGTGCGGGAAAAGAACGGGGCACAGATGTAGCAGTCATAGTGGAAGAGGACCCACGACTCCAGGCAGGTTCACGACCAGGAAGAGGGCTCAGGGTTTAGCTGGCACACACAGGCAATCTCAGGCTGGGAGGAGGGGTTCGGATTCTTCTGAATTTCCCAGTTCCTTCCAGACCCTGGAGACAGAGCTGTTTAATGCAGCCACTCGGGCAGCTTCCAGGACAGGGGGTAAGGCATACTTCAAGGCCAACCCCTGGCCCTGGGCAGATACGGCCCTTCTACTCCCTCTCCTGGGATGTTAGGACCCTGTCTTGCAGGGAAGCCATGAGTTTTGTGACCTCGGTTCTCTGAGTCAGTGACATGGCCAACGGGCCTTTTGCTGCCCACCCCACAGCCATAGATGAGAAATCTGTCCTCCCAAAGCCCCTTTTTCCTGTGGTGTGGTAGAGACAGTGGTTTCGAGTGGGGCTTCTGCAATGTTTTGTCCTGGTAGAACATGGCAGGCCCACAGGGTGCAGCAGGAACCCCCAGAGGGGTCCCGCATGTTGAGGTGAGTAGATGGGTGGTAGCTCCAGCTAAAGGTGGAGGGGTGAAAAGGTGCCCTTGAAAGGCCTCCCCCAGTAGTGTCCCCAGCAGGGCTGAAATCTCAGTGTTTGGGTTATTTGTACCCTGAAGCCCAGGGTTGCCCTGTGCCAGGCTCAGAGGTCCCCTTCTTGCAGCTTGTCCTGGTTATGGGGTACACCCTGCTCCAGAGGTCCTTACCTGTAGTACCTCCCAGGTCTTTCCTGAAGGGTGGGGAGAAAGCCAGCTGGGAAGAGTGACTCCCTGCTCTTGGCAAGACTGAGAGGGGCTGGGGGTGTGACCTCTCTGGCTTCCATCTTTGAGCAGCACCACCATGCTAGGTACTGTCTCTCCCACAGCCTTCAGATGCAGGCACTGCCATGCCTTCCATTTTGTGGAGAGGGTGCCAGAGCTCAGGGAGAAGTTATTTGTTCGAAGTCACTTGGTTAGGAAGTGGCAGAGGCAGGATTTGTGCCAGGGGAGAACTTTCTGATGTCCCTAACCTCATCCTCTTCTTCCCTAGTGATTCAGCTTAGGAGAGACGTGGACTTGTATGTGTCTCTATCTGGACCATGGGGTGACCTTTGGGAAACTGGGGTACTAACATGGGGTCTCCTAGGGAGGCGGGTGAAAGCTTTCCCATTCTGGACATTAGCTTAGAAGAGATCTGCGCTGCCTCCTGTGACAGACAATGCACTAGACTTCCATTGCCAGATGGTCTTTTCCAGGAAAATCTGTTTTGAGCGGCATCTTATGTCTCAGGCTCCATATTTAGCCTGGCTTCTCGAACGGGAGGATACACGCAGGCTGTCACCCCTCAAGGGGTGTTTGGGGGGTTGGGGTGACCTAGGGCCAGACCTAGCTCCCTGCCACAGCTGACACAGACGGGGAGGGGTCCAGGTCCCTACCCTGGCAGAGAGCTGTCCTGTTGGTGTCCTGTGGGCTGGCTGTTTTGTTAGTCCTGGCTCCCCTTGGGGTTTGCTCCCAGGGGAGTCTGCTTTTTGGGGTCTGGCCCTCTTTTGGTGGTGAGCCGCTCCAGGGCTGTGCCTGCCTGACCTTTGTGACTCCATCATTCAGCCCAGGGCAGGATTGTGGGCCACCCTGGTGCAGCTGTCTTTGAAGCATCTTCCTGTTCTTCTGTGGCCTCGCTTCTTATCTTGTCACACCTGACAGCGCAGTGAGCACCCACCACACACCCTTTACCTGGAGACCTGGATTTGCTGGTTGTTAACGTTTTCCAACACTGACTTTTCCATCTGTCTGTCTACCTACCTACATACCTACCTATCTTTTGAAAGTAAGTTGCAGGCATTCAAACACTTCATCTGGGAATGCTTCAGCTTGAATTTTCAGATAGCATATTTTCCTGCAAAATGGCTATACTATTATCATACCTGAGAAATTTAGTAATGATATGATTTGACCTAATATGTTGCTCCAGTAATGTCTTGTATAACTATTAATTTATTTATTTTTTGATCAGGGAATATGCATTTTACTTAGTTATTATGTATCATTTAATCTGGATAGGTCCCTTGATTTAAAAAAATTTTTTTTTTAAATGACATTGTCCATTTTGAAGTCTCGAGGCATATCCTGTGTTCTAGATTTGTCTTCTTACTTGCTCATGATTAGATCCAGGTTAAACATTTTTGGGCAAGCACATCTATAGGTGATTTCATACTCTCCTCAGTGTGTCACATCAGGAGGCACATGCTATTAGCTTGTCCTGTAAGAGATGGGGTTATGTTAGGCTGCTTGGCTGAGGAGTCCCATTATTTCAGTCCTGTTCCTCCCACCTCCCTACCTCTAGAAGCTTCATCCACCTGGTCACCTGTGCCCTGTGGGTACATATCCATGCACTAGCAAAGCTTGCTGGACACCTACTTCAGACTAGATAGATGCCAGAGAATGGGGGTCCTATGCACATGATGTGGGGGTCACAAGCCAGGTAGAGTCTGTTGATGTGGAAGAGAGGAGGCCCAGAAAAAGAGTGAGAAGAGCTGAGACAGAAGGGCCCAGCCCAGAACTGTCCTGGAATGTAGACCACAGCTGGCTTTTTCCCAGGGGTACTGGGAACCACTGAGGGGTTCTACAGAGGGAGTGACCCTGGCGTAGTGTTCAGAGGAGGAGGAGGAGAAGGATTGGTTAGGCCATCATGGTGGAAGAGACCAGTCCGAAGGCACTGGTGGGAGGGATTTTAGCAGGCCTGGGGCCAGCTCAGAGGCAGCTGCCTGTATGTTAGGAGACTCCAACTCCTTTACTTTATTGTGTTTCTTCATGATTACTGGGCAAAACCCAGACCTGGTTAGATCCAGCATCTGACCAGCTCCAGACTTCATCTGTGCCACTGAATGCATGGGGCAAGGAAAACTACTACCCTGACTGTGTCGTGTTAACCCCCCCACCCCGGGTATTCCGATGGGCCCTAGTTGCTGTCCAGCACCCACAGCTCTGTGAGGAGTCCCTTACCTCTCCCTGTGCTCATGGCTAGTTCACTTGGCCCCCAGCTCAGCCTCTCCATCATCATCCTCCCTTTCAGCTGATAGCCTCTGAGACAATAACCTGAACTTCCGCAGGTCCCAGTGCTGCCTATTTCTGCACCCAACCCTACCCTCCTCCTGTCCCTGCGAGCAAAGTGTCTTGCTCCTAGCTAAGGCCACTCCTCTACTTGTGTACTAAGTCCTGCCCCAATGTACCACCTGGGAACATTGTCCTTGCAAGTCATCAGTTGCCCCTGCATCGTCTGTTCCCCTTCTCTACCAGGTTGTTTCCTCCTCTCTACCGGATCAGCTCTAGCCCTCGTCTGCAGTGCTGGACACCCTAGCTGTCCCTCTTCCTTGAAACACTTTTCCTAACTTCCACGATACCCATTCTCTTGTTTTTCTCACCTCTCAGGGTTGCTCCTTCCATTGCTGGTTCCTCTCTGGCCCTCTTGGTGCAGGAGCAGCTGAGGACTCAGCCCCTGCTCTCACCTAGCTCTGTGGCTTTGAGTGCCACCTATATGCTGTCATCTGCACGTTCATAGCCCAAGCCTCAGTTTCCCTCCAAAGCTGCAGGAGCCTACTCTGTATCTCAACATTCATGTCCCCTGGACACCTCTAACTCAGTTTGTCCAATTCCACGCTCTCATCTTCCTGCTCCCCCCTCCTGTCTTCTACTTTGTCCTCTGGTTACTCCATTCCCAAACATGATGTCCCCTTCTGTCGTGCCCCATGCATTGCCCATTGAAGGGTGAGGCTTTACCAGTGCCCAGCTCTTCCCCAGTGGACCATGGGCAAAGGAGGAGACTGTGGAATGGCCCAGCATGGCCCGTTACATGCCTCTTTACTTCATGTGGTGGTATTTGCACCTACGAGGCCACAAGCTTTGTCAGACCCCAAGCTGACATCCTAAAGCAGAGATGGGAGAGGACAAGGAAGAGGAGGGAGGGCAGGGAAGGGGAGGATTAGCTGGGAAAGATTCAGAGGAGCTACATAATGAAGAGTGTGGGGTGGAGTGGAAAGGAGGTCACAGGGAAGCGAGGTAGGGGTGCCTTGGGGGTGTGCACCCCTAGGTACCCTGCTTCTCCCCTGCCAGGGCGTGGCTGGTTGGCAGGTCTCACACTTGGTCCTCTGGAACTTGTGGGATCTGACTCAGTTCACAGGTTACGGGTCAAATGGGAGCTCCAGAAGCAGGGTGAGTCCCAAGTGCCCGGTGAAGTAGGACACAGATCAGTGGTCAGTCTGGGTGTGGACTCCCTTAACCAGGATAACCTGGCCCTTGGTGGTTCTGGGTAACCAAGGTTCACTCTGGAGGGAGGTCAGCTGGGGGTGGCCTCCTCAGATGTAAACGTGATTTGAGATTTGGCAATAGACACTGTGGATTTCATTAATGGTAAGGGCTCTCTAAGTCAGCATGCAGATGTATGCAAATGCTAAGCAAAAGAGGGCACCAATTGGCTGGGGTGTAGGGAGAAGAGCAAACTGGGAGATGTCAAGGAATGACCTTTGCAGAGTGGGGTCCCTGACAGTCCCAGCGGGCTGACAGGATGCAAGTGTGCACCCATCCCTCCGGACTGCTGCCTGCCCAATGGTGAGGGAGGAGGGGCCTTTCCAGTGCCCGTACCTCAAGGCAAAGGCTGATTTCTCCAAGGTGAAACCAACAGAGGTGGTGCTGGACTCATTCTTAACCCCAAGTGGACACTGCCAGAGGGGATGAGCACTTTTAAGGGAGCCCAAGTTCACAGCTCTTTCCTGATGCCTGCTGTGGCTCCTGTGCCTTGACATGGAGAGAAAGTGTGAACCAACCCTTAGGTGCGAGTGTTGATGGGGGCAGGGCTATAGGGTGCTCACTTCCTTGGGAAAAGGTGAGGGGCCCCCTCTCTGTTCCTCCCCTGGTCCCCATAGGAGACTTTTTCTGCTTCCATCCTCTGTCTGGGCCTCTGAGGGCCCTACTTTAGAACCTGCTCTGACAGCTGCCAGGGGCCAACGTCTACAAGGCTGAAGGACCTGAGTTGCGTGCTGTTTCTCTGAACGTCTGACTTGGGGTTGGGCAGCCAGTTGGTTCCCTTGAAGATCCAAGAAGGTTCTAGAAGGCCCTTCCATGAGCACTGCACACACCGTGTTCTGCAGTCTGCACAGAGCCCTGTGATGTGGGCAGTGTTAGTATGCTCCGTTTTTTTGGAAGGTGACACTGAGGCTCAGAGCGACGAGCATCCCTCCTGAGGTCGCACAGAGGGTGGGCCAGGCCTTTCTGTGTGTGCAGTCTGCCTATGCCCTGATCTGCTGTGCCAAGTGTCTCTAGGGCACTGGTTGCTGCACAAGGTGGTTCAAGCTGGGAAGACAACACAGGACAGAAGGATTAGGGTCACTCTGGAGTATGGGAGCAGAGAAGTTCACAAGGCTGCTGGGCAAACACCCGCTCTGTATGAGCCCAGGCTCCTCCCTTCCCTGAGTGATGGGGATGCTGAGGAAGCAAGTGCCCAGGCTGACTTGGGTGCAGGGATGCCTGGAGCTCTGGGATGCCCGACCCATTGGCTGGCAGAGGCTGTGAGACAGTGTGGCATCTGGGTGATCCAGGGACCTGACCAAGGGAGCCCCGAGCCCTGGAGTGCCCAGGCTTGAGCCAGCTTGGGTCTCAAACCTTGGCTGGGAAGGGCATAACTGGCCAGGGTGTGTTCTGAGCACTTCCTACATGCCCACTGTTTGCACTGATTTTAGAGAGATGGGCAGAAAGTTCGTGAATAGACCAAGAGGAGTTTCAGTTCTGCTTCGTTTGCTGACACTCTGTGGGGGTGGCTATAGCCACATGCTGGACGGTCAGAGGGTCTCTCTGGGGAGGGAGCATTAGAGTTGCATCTTGAATGGCAGAAGAGAGAGCCATGTAAAGATCTAGAGGAAGACCATTCTAGGCCAAGGGTACAACTGATGCAAAGGCCCTGAGGTGGAAATGAGCTCAGGGAGTGCAAAGAAGGCCAGAGTGGCTGATGGGAGATGGTGAGAGGGTAGCAGAGCCAATTCAGGCAGGGCCTTTTTAGGTCATGCTGGGGAGACTGGATTCTAATCTAAGGGTGAGGGGAAGCATTGGAGGGTTATGAATGAGGGAGACACATGATCCAATTTGTGTTTTCACAGCTCACTCCAGCTGTCATGGGTAGAGTGGGGAGGGGGACATGGCTGTGTTGAGAGCAGCTGAGACCCAGAATATGGGTGGCTTGGTGCCAGACAGGGTTCCACTATGATCGAGGTCCCTGTGTTGGCTAGTGCTGAAAAAGAGGCTGCTGAACACAAGGTCATCTCAAGGACTGTGGGTAGTGGAGCCCCAGCCCGAAGGGGGGGGGCCTGGATTAGGCTGAGAGAGGCTGCAGGGATCTTGGGCACTGCCAGCCTGTTATTTGCAGGCGTCTCCTTGGGATGGATGCCCGGTGGCCCAGCTGCTTCCCCTGGCCATGCTCTTGCCAGGAGGGCTGGAGGCAGGCAGGGTCACTGCTTTGGGCCAATTTTCTTGGTTGAAGATTTAGGCCTTCCGTCTCATGGGAGGATGTGGTGGGGTCCTGGAAACTGGGGTTCCCCCTGCACTTCTAGCCCAACTAGCTGGAGAGGGAGGTCACTCCTGGTTCTAGAAGCAGCTAATCATTGTGTGATCTCAGACAAAGCTTTTGCCAGCTTTGTGCCTCAGTCCTTCCACTCCCCCCATCAAGTGTGATGGAAAGAGTGAAGCATGGCCTTGGCTTCTTGACCTCTGTAGTGAGTTTGCTTTTCCTTGGATCTCCGCTATCTTAGCATTCTTTATCTTAAGGTCTCTCACCAACACCAGGGGAAGAGAACAGAGGTGAGGCTTCCTTTCTGCAGATGGCCTCCTACAGGCCAGAGGAATCAAGTCCAGTCCGGGACACACAGTGGTTCAGAGGGAGGACTTGGGGCATTGTTTTACATTTCTACCCTGAACTTCTCCTTTATACACCCCTCCTAAAGCCCAGCAAGAGAGGGGGTTCTGGCTCAGCTATTCTAGGCTCAACTGGCTCTCAGCCCAGGCAGGGACTCTGGGCCCCCCACCTAGAATAGAACTCAATGCTGCCCCTGTCTGCCCACCCCAGAAACCAAGGACATGGCCCACTGCCCAGTGTTGGCAGAGCCTTCATCCCACTGTCAGCTGCAAGACATGGTGGGGCAGGTAGGGCTGCAGTAGCCTGAGACAGCTACTGGGAGTTAGAGGGTAGCACAGAGGCCTCCTGTGAGGGCCTGAATTTATCCACAGCCCTATCTTTGGGACTGGTATAGACTGGGAAAATTTTGGGCTTCAAGTTCAGGCTCAGCTTCTAGCCAGGGGCATGGGAACCCGAGCATCCTGGGGGATTAGAAAGCAGGCCAGAGGACTAGTACTCAGGAAGTGGGCCCCAATCCCCCAGTCTCTCCCCTCTTCTGTTATAAATGCTCCAGGCAGCTCTCCCAGGAGTCTCAGTTGAGGAGGTGACCTCCTGTCTCCCTCCTCTGGGTGTACAACTGGAGGGAACAGATTGAAATAGCAATGACAGCAGCAGGGATGTAGGCCATACAAGAAAGTTTCTTTACTCTGTGCCAGGCCCCAAGGGTCCCTGGTGTCCTAGGTTCAGGGCCCAGATAGTCTATAGCCTGACTTTCAGATTTTTATTTACTTATTTATTTTTGTAAGTAAAAACTTACTCTCATGCTGGAGTTAAAACTCTTGGTGAGGCTAGGTGTGGTGGCACATACCTGTAATTCTAGCACTCGAGAGGCTGAGGCAGGAGGATTACCTTGAGTTTGAGGTCAGCCTGGGCTACATAGTGAGTTTAAGGCCAATCTGAGTTGTAGAGTAAGATCCTGTTTTAAAACAAAAACAAAAACTAAAGCCCCCCAAAATACCCTAGGTGAGAATCAGATTGGATGGGTGAGATCCACAGATCAGTTTGCCCTCTCTTTTCCACTCCGTGTTTGAAAACTCAGGGTTAAATGAATTTTACTTGGTTTGCAGTAGCCGAGTTCTCCCTTAGGGGCTCAGAAGCCCCAAGAGAAGCAGACCTGTCTTGCTCTCTGGGTTTGTCTTTTCAGGTAGGAAGTTCTGGACGTCTAATTCATGTTTCCCATATTTGCCTGTTTATAAGAGTTAATAGATCACCATGTCTCCTCCCTGGAAGGCCTGGGGCAGGAGGTCTGGGGCAGGAAGACTGTATTTAACAGAGGTCCTCAGATGACACTTATGAGCAGGCCTGCACAGGGTGCGAGGGTCTCCCATTCTCGTCACTGTGATGATAGTATGTCCTGCTACAGCCCTGAAGCAGACCCATCCCTTTGCTCTTCCGGACTCTCCTGAGCCCCCAGCAGTCCTTCTCCCAGGAATAATGGGGATGCTGCACGGCCGAGGCCCAAGAGGGGAGAAAGGAAGTGGCCCAGGGAAATGCCCCAGCTTCCTACCTCTGTGCAGTTCTCTAGGGAGAGACTGGTCTGTTCCCTCAGCAGAGATCAGGTGGATGGGCTTGCCTGGACTGTCTGGGACCAGAGCTGGAGAGAAAAGGCCGGGACAGTGGAATCACAGCCCACTGTCCATCACCTCTACACTCCTCAGCTGCGATGCTGTTGGGAAAAGGTCTCTGGGAAACATGAGCTGGTCCTGAGCCATTGTAAATGGGGCAGTGGGTGGAGATGGAGGGCCAACACCCGGCACAAAGCAGAGAGGGGTGGACTGGCCTGGGCAGTGTGATGAGGTCGCCTGACCTAGACCCACAGGAGGTCACACACGATGTTGGCAGAACAGCGTTTGACGCCCCTAGCAGTGCTCTCCTGAGTGCCTCCTGAGTCCCCGCTCCTCAAGACAGGGCAAGCTCCGGTGGGGCCCAGAAGGGGAGGGAAGCACTCCGTCCTTTCTCGTGTGGTAGCCGGGGCTTGGGTGCTGGAGAGGCTGCCTGGTTCTCTGCAAGGCTCTCGGGTGGCGCTGCACCCGCCCAGCACCCTGGACAGCGCCACACGCTGCGCCTCCTCCAGCCTCACTGTGGCCTGCTTCCCTGGGGTGGCGGATGTTCTCATTAAGCTGTGCTTCTGTTGACTTCGTTGCCTCTTGTCTTAACGCCCGCTTAAAGGCAGCGCCCAGCCCAGTTCCCTCCGTTAACCACAGAGATCTCTGGCTCCTGGAGGTGGGGCAGAGAACACACAGAGAAGTGCATGGGCTGGCTGTCAGCCTGGGGTTTTGTTTCTGTCACTCACCAGTGAATGGATGGGGCCTTCTTCAGTTCCTCCCCACCTGAGTCTTCCTCAAAGGGCTTTGGGGAGTCCCAGAGGGCACAGTAGAGACACAACAGGGACTGGGTACAAATACGGAGGCAAGTGGGGCTGGCCTGAGTAGGGAGGGGAGGGACCTGAACTCAGGCTCCAGACACAGGGGTCCTGTGAAGATCATCTTGGCCGTGTTCCTGCCCCCAGCAGGCTGCCTTGGTGCTGGTTCCACTGGGCTTTAGACAACCAGTCCCTGCCCTGTCTGACCCACCCTGACATCATCTTTCCATCTTCAGGCAGGTGTGCTGGAGTCCCAGGAGCCATCGGGACAGAGTGGGAGCAGTGGCTGCCATGGATGAGCAGAAGCTGCCATCCATACTACCTGAGGAGAGCAGTGCCACCTGGGACCCCAGCCTGGAGCCAGAGGAAGAGCCCGGGGCCCAGAATGGAATGGCAGCCAGTGAGGGTCTGAGCAGCTGCTTTGGCAGCCCAGTGCACGAGAAAAGGGACACCCTGTTGGATGCTGAGGAGCCCACAGGGGACCCAGGTGAGGCCCTCCCTGGCCTCAGCCTCGGCCTCTCCCTCACCAATGGCCTGACCCTGGGACCAGAAATGAGTACTCTGGAGGATTCAACAGAGTCCCATCCCTGGAGGGCTGGTGGGCTGGCAGAGGGGGACGATGTCTCCAGCAGCCTCTGTCCAGACACTGAAGACCCTCAGCTGGGGTAAGTGGGTATCTTGGGATGGAGGTTCACTATATTTGACAGCTCCATGGCTATGTGACCTGGGTCTCTGGCTCCTTCTATCTTTCTCACACATAAGATGGGGATTTCATATTCTTATTTTGTCTACCTTCTGGGTGTTTTGGGGCAACAGAACCAAGAAAAGATTTAAAAGAGCCATGGGCTTGCTATGTCCCTGGCCTGTATAGTTGTGGGTACACTTTTGGTCTCCTATGTGGGTGCATAAGGTAAAGTAACTGTAGGTCTCCGAGGTGGGAGGATGAGCAGGTGGGATCTCGAGCCTTCGTGCCCTGCGTGACTGTCCCTTTCGATCCAGGCGGGACCTGGGGCAGCTGCCCGGAGCTAGCAGAGAGGAGGGGTGGAGGGCCGAGGCTTCTGAGACCACTCTTTGTATTCAGGTGGCTTTTTGATTTGGGGTGGGTAAAGGTGGAGAGAGAGATTTGGAAATTGGGCAGATGGTTTTCCAGCCCGTGTCAGAGCCTCCTCAGGTCTGCTGAATTGCAGGGAAGTGGGAGATGGTGGTACCGCCTGTGGCTCTGATAGTGGGCTGAGAGTTCTCCAAGGGCAGGGCGCTGTCTTATTTGAATGTCTCTAGTGCCTAGCCCAGGCCTGGCAGAGGTGTCTTCACCAGGCAGACCTTGGCCTTGTGAAGCTCTGGTTTGGGGAACTGGGAGCTGGGGAGCATGAAGTAAAGAGGGGAACAAACAATATTGCATGCCGATAAGGACTGGGGAGGACGCGAGGAGACTCCCTGATGGGAGAGAGTGGAGAGGAGGGGCCAGCAGCTTGTGGGGATGTGACATGAAAGCAGGTCTCAAGCGCTGCGTGGTTGGTTGAGCTAAGAGCCTCCAGGCTGTGGAGACAGCAAAATCATGAGCGAGTGTGGCACTAGTTGTGACAGGTGTATATCCACAGTGCTCTGGGACCACAGGCCAGACTGGGAGAAGAGGCCTCACACTTACTCACTGAGACAAATATCTGATGCCTACTGAGAGCCAGGGCCTGGGTTGGGCACCCAGGGGCAGGGACCACCTCTGTCCTTTGTTCTGCTGTGTCCCCAGTCCCCAGCCCAGCATCTGGTCCCTCGTGCTCAGTGAGTGTTGGCTGAAAGAACAGAGATGCAGGACACAGCCCACGCCTGCTCCCTGCCCCTAGAAGGCTTCAGATACAGCCTGCTGTCATGATCAGCCCCTGTGCATGAGGACACCTGGGCAGGACAGTGACCGGTCCTTGCATCCTACAGGCTTGATGGCTCTGGGGAGCCAGATGTGCGGGATGGTTTCAGTGCCACGTTTGAGAAGATTCTGGAGTCGGAGCTGCTGCGGGGCACCCAATACAGCAGCCTGGACTCCCTGGATGTGCTGAGCCTCACGGACGAGAGTGACAGCTGTGTCAGCTTCGAGGCCCCACTCACACCCCTCATCCAGCAGCGGGCCCGGGATAGCCCCGAGCCAGGGGCTGGACTGGGCATTGGGGACATGGGGCCTGAGGGGGACCTGGGGGCAGCCGGAGGTGACGGGGAGCTGGGCAGCCCCTTGCGGCGCTCCATCTCTAGCAGCCGCTCTGAGAACGTCCTGAGCCGCCTGTCTGTTGCGACGGTTCCCAACGGGTTCCACGAGGATGAGCCCCAGGGATCAGGTGGGGATGAAGATGATGATGACGAGGACACTGACAAATTGCTGAACTCAGCCAGGTGAGGCGGGCCTGGACTGGGAGTTGGGGGAGCCATTGAGCAGATGCAGAAACTGAGGCACAAAGGAGGTAAAGCGTGTTAGGGTGACCCAGTGTCCAAAGTCAACAAGCCCTCTCCAAGGTTGCCTTGTCCTCCTCTGCCTCCAGTCCCATTCTGCTCTTCATGTTTCTCAGTGCTGATAGGCTCAGCGAGCCATGTTGTGGGCATGATTTCACTTGAGGGGCTCCCACAAAAGTCTGAACTGAGGTCCCCCTGCTTCGGTGGAGCTACTTGTCCTCCTCTGGACCCCAAGTGTGTTTTTGGAGGCCTGGGAGTCCCTCGAGCCTCATGCAGGGCCTCTGTCCCCGGGCCACTGATCCCTCTCCTCTCGTCTGCAGTGACCCCAGCCTGAAGGACGGCCTGTTGGACTCGGACTCAGAGCTGAGCAGCTCAGAGGGGCTGGAGCCTGGCAGCACAGACCCGTTGGCCAATGGGTGCCAGGGGGTTAGTGAAGCTGCTCGCCGGCTGGCCCGCCGCCTCTACCACCTCGAGGGCTTCCAGCGCTGTGATGTGGCCCGGCAGCTGGGCAAGAAGTGAGTGGCCTCCCACACCTCCCCAGGCAAACCACTGTTTTTGTCAGCCTGAAGGGGGAGGGCTGGCTTTTTTCAGGGGTGCCTAATACCAGGGGCTCTCAATGGTTCTTCAGGGATACCTCCTCTTGCCACTGTCCTCATTCCTGGCCTTGCCCTAAATCTGTTTCCTTTCTGGGCTGCTGCTCTCAGGGACGGATGGGGGCAGGAGGCCCTCGGGGCTGAGGAGCAGGGCGCAGGCTGTAATTATGAAGTCCTGGTGGATGGCAGTGAGGACAGAGCCAGGCAGGAGCTAGTGGCCTGCCTGATGGGACCAGGGAGAGAAGACAGCTTGCATGGGGTGTGGGGAAGAAATGGCTTGGACCTGGATCTCAGGAGGGCGTTCCTGGTGCTGGTTAAGCCCTACCATCCACAGGGACTAGTGGAAGGTGCTGGGACCCGCAGAACACAGACCTTGGCTTTCAGATGGGTGCAAGATAGGGGTTCAGGGCACAGGTGGGGACTGTGGCTGAGGAAGACTGGGCACATCTTGAGGATGTCTGACTACCAGCATAGCCCCTGCCTTCGGTCCCTCTGTCAGAGGGCTACCTGTCACCACAGGAAGACTCTGAAGTGGCAGAAGCAGGCCTCGTCTCTGAGTGCCACTTACAAGGCTTAAGGGACAGTCAGATCCTTGGCCATGAGTTGGAGCTGGCACGGGAGGCCTGCCAGTGGTTCAATTCCCAGATCCTTCCCTTCTCCCTCCTGACTCCTCCACCCCGCAAAGCCTCCACATCACTCTCACACTGGGCCTCCCAAAAGCCCCAGCAAAGAAATCACCGATGCCTTCACTTCTCTGCTGGCCTGGAGGCCACCCCAACCTAATGACAGCCTCTTGGAGCCTTGTGATGGAACTCTTCCATCTTTCCAACCTCTTTTCCCTCTACAGCCGTCTTCTCATTGGTGGTCAGTTGTGCTCCTCTCTCCCATCCAAGAATCAAAAATCCCTCCCCACCTTCACAGCCCAAATCCTTAAGTGACTAAATGACTCAAGCAGGGCTTGAATTTATGATCCTCCTGCCTCAGCCCCCTGGAGTGCTGGGATTACAGTCATGTACCACCATGCCCAAGTTGCTGAGATGTTTTAAAGCACATTCAGACAGTAAGTCATTTGATACATAAGTACTTTAGTGTATATCTCTGATGAGTTGGTTTATATAATTACAGTTTCTAACAAAATTAACAGAAATTCCTTATTAGCTTCAACATTTGTGTTTAATTTTCTCTGATTGTCTCAAAATAATTGTTTTGTCAAATCAGGATACAAACAAGGTCCACATACTGCATTTGGTCTTGAAGTGTTATTTACGCTACAATAGTCCCCCTCCCCTCTTCAGGTGGCAGGCATTTGTTGAGGAAGCTGAACCATTTGTCCTGACAAACTTTCCAGGTCTGGGCTGGGCTATCCGCAGGTGTTATTTCACACGTTCCTCTATGGGTCCTGTGAATGCGCGGGAGAGCTTGAGGCTTGATTAGAATCAGATGGAAATGTGTTCTGATTTTTACCAGGATTCTTCATTCCAGCCTTCCTTAGACACATTCATTGTTGGCCCCCAGGGCGGCCTCGGAGCCCTGTCCCGCCCAGCCAGCCAGCTCTGCACCTTTCTCTCACCTGGTCTTAGCTCTCACTGCACCAAGCTATTACTGATCGCTGCAGAGTGATGACTCGCTTGGGGGTGCACCCACCGTCCTTGTCCTGAGCCCCGATATTTTCACCTTTTCAGTCTTGTCCCCATCTGACCCATCTTCCTTCCTGGAAGATTCTGTTTCCTAAAACATGTGCTCACATCTTTCCTGAACAACTCTGGCACTCTCCCTGTGGGTCTGCACTCAGCAGATGTGGCCATCTGTTCAGACGCTGCAGAATCATGTCACCGCCCTTCCTTTGACCTGTAGGCTATTTCCTGCCTATCTCTTGCTGACCCCACTCCTGCTTTCCAGGCCACATGGTATGCTGGTGGCTTTTTGGTCGTGTGATACAGTTTCCTCTGTGCAGAGCACTTGGTGTCATTCCATCTCCTCCTCCTCCACCTGGTTGGTTGTCATCTTTCTTGTTGGCTGAGATACCACCTCCTCCAGGAAGCCCTCTTGGCCCTGCAGCCCGAGACTGAGCTTTCAGAACCTAAATGGCCATCAGGGGAGGCAGTCTAGGCATTGGCCGATGGGGAGTGTGTGTCAGGCAACACAGGGCCGCTCCCCAAGCTCCCCCTGTTGTTCTGCCAGACTTGGGTTAGACCCTGCTTCTAACTGACATCCTATGTTCTCCTGGCAGCAATGAGTTCAGCAGGCTGGTAGCTGGAGAGTACCTCAGTTTCTTTGACTTCTCTGGCCTCACTCTGGACCGAGCGCTCAGGTCAGTGGGTCTGGGGTGGGACAGTGTCTACAGATGGCCTGGGCAGCACACCTGAGTTCTTATCCGAGTTCTATCATAAACTTGCTGTGCAACCTTGGGCAAGTCTCTTGACCCCTCTTGGCAAGGCGGTGGGAAGAGGCCAAGCGCAGCAGTTGTCTTGATGAACCTGCCTGCTTCAGCCTCCGAGCAGCCCTGTGAGGTGGGCAGGAGCCTTCCTACTTTTCAAATGAAGAATTTCTGGGCAGAGCGGTGAAGAGACCGACCTCACTGAGTGTGGGATGACTCAGGGAGAGATTTGAGCTCAGCTCTAACTGGGGTCTCGACCAGGGAGGAGCCTCAGCAGGGCCAAGTGCAGGCCCCAGGGAGCAGGAGGCGGTGCAATGGTAGATGAAGCTCAGTGTCAGCAGGCTGGGATTGCAGGGACCAGCTGAGGGGCTGTCAGGCCAGGTGATAAGGAGGACAGACAGGCCCTGAGTCTCTGAGCTAAGGTGTGTGATCCATACATGCTAGATCTTTTCTTATACTTTTTTTTTCTTTTTTTGAGACACGGTCTTGCTACTTAGTTCCCCCTGGCCTTAAACTCACTGTGTACCCAGGCTGGACTTGAACTTGCTGCAATCCTCCTGCCTCAGTCTGCTGAGATTACAGGTGTGCACCGCCACACCCTGTGTCCCTTGATTTTTTTTTTTTTGGTACTGGGAATTGAACTCACGACCTCAGGCTTGCCAGGCAGGTGCTGTGCCACTGAACTATATCCCTGGCCCCTGTACTTTTAAAAAAGATATTGTTTCTATTCTTTTTTCTCCACTATGGTTGGGATATTTTCTATTGATCTGCTTCTACTTCACTTAGCCTTTTTTCTGTGTCCAGTATGCCATTAAATCCATTTATTGAATTTTAATTTTCTGTTACCATATTTTCCAGTTGCAGAATTTCCATCTTATTTAAACTTTAAAAATAGATTTTAGGCTGGGGCAGTGATGCATGCCTATAATACCAATTACTTGGGGGCGCTGAGGCAGGAGGATTGCAGGCTTGCTGTCAGCCTGGGCAATTGAAGGAGATACTGTCTCAAGAAAATAAAAAAAAAAAAGGCTAGGGATGTAGCTCAGTGTCAGAGTACTTTCCTAGTATGCAACTGGCCCTGGGTTCAATCCTCAGTACTGGAAAAAACAAAACAAAACAAAACCCCCCCCAAAACTCCAAAAAACAAACAAAAAAACCCCAAAATGATTTTTATTTTCTGGTAGTTCTCCATTTTTCACTAATTTTTTTCATCTTTACCTCTGTTCTTGAACATGTTAAAGTCCCTGTTTGCTATCTCTGATATTGGCATCATTTGAATCCATGCATACCTGTTTCTATTGCTTGTTTTTCTCTTATTTTCCCATCACTTATTCTGTCTCTTTGCATGTTGAGTAATTTTTTTACTTGATACTACACACTCTATACAGAGCTATAGTGGCTCTAGATGGTTCTGTGTTCCTCCTGTTTACCCTGTCCTCTGCTGGCAGTTAGAAGGGAATCTGGGGACATGGTCCTAACCAAGTGCAACTGGCTGAGGAGACAAAGCACTGAATTGAAGCTTGGTGAGGATCAGGGTTTGCCCTGATCTTGGAAAAACCTCAGAACTTTTTTTTGGGGGGGAGGTCCTGGGGATCGAACTCACAACCTCGGGCCTGCCAGGCAGGGGCTTGAGCCACTGAGTCAAACTCCCAGCCCTAGTTTTTTTTGAGACAGGGTTGCACTGTGTAGTTCAGGCCGGCCTTGCGCTCACGTTGTAGCCCAAGCCAGCCTCAAACTCACAACGCTCCACCTACCTCAGCCTCCCGAGTTTTGGGATTAAAGGCGTGCGCCACCATTCCTGGCTTTTTAACCTCAGAACTTTCCATAGGCAGCCTAGTGTGATCACTGGACCTCACCGTTTGGTGGATTCTAAATTCTTATTTTGTCTTCTCAGTGTAGCAAGATTTCGGAAAAAAAAAAAAAAAAAAAAAAAGCAAAAGAAAACAAAAGAAATAAAAAAATCCCAAAAAACAATACCCTCTACTTCCCAGAGGTTTTCCTTTTAGCTTTTTTTTTTTTTTTTTTCTTTTTTTGGTTTTCTGAGGCAGAGTCTTACTATGTAGTTGAGACTGGCCTTCAACTCACTATGTAGCACAGGCTGGCCTGGAACTCAGGGTGATCTTCCTGCCTCAGCCTCTAAGTGCTGGGATTGCAGGTGTGCACCACCACACCCGGTTCCTTTTAGCTTTTTACCTCCTCCCTTCACCCTTTGGAATTTGGCACATACCTGGCTGTGTGCTTATAGCCCCTCCGGTCTCCAGGTTTGTCTCTCCAGCCCCGTAAAGCCTCCCAGTGCCTTGCCACTCGCCTGACTGTTTGTCAGCAATGTCCTCAGGTAAAAGCAGCCACAGCAGAAGAGCTTCCCTACCCCGTCTCCTCTTGTCTCCAGGATCTTGGCCTTTGTGATCTTTGTTGCCTCAGCGGTTTCCTGATGGCTTAAGAAAACGCATTGTTGCCACCTTTCTCGGTGGCGATGTCTGTCTGCTACAGCAGCTACTCTGACCTGAGTGAATCTTCATGATCCCATGGTAGAGAGGGAGTCTGTCTGCTACAGCAGCTACTCTGACCTGAGTGAATCTTCATGATCCCATGGTAGAGAGGGAGTCTGTAGGAAGGTATTCAGGCGACAGCACAGGATCAGAGCCACAGGTGCTGGACTGAAGGCCTTGTGTGCTTGCTCAGTAGTGCGGCTCAAGTGCCCAGGCACTGCAGGTGGTGCTGGGGTAAAGCAGTGCTGGTAGCAGTGTTCAGGCTCCTGAAGAGGGACAAGTGGGGGAGGACAAGGACAGAGGGTGGGTGGTAGAACAGGTACAGAAAGATGGGGGTGAGAGGTTGCTGAGAGGATGGAGTAGCAGGGCTGCAGGGGCTGAGGTGGGGAGAGGATAGGTGATGGTGGGACCAAATCTGGGGGTCAGCCTGTGTTTAGGGTGGCAGTGCTGTACTGGGGCTTGGTGAAAAGCCCCAGGGAAGTGGAATGCAAGTTGAGGCTTCTACCTTGGGTAATGAAGACCCAGACTGACTCGGTGACTCTGGGAGGCTCTTAGCTGCCTTGAATTGCCTTCTAGAACCTTCCTGAAGGCCTTTCCTCTGATGGGGGAGACGCAGGAGCGTGAGCGGGTCCTTACACACTTCTCCCGCCGGTACTGCCAGTGCAACCCTGATGACAGCACCTCAGAAGGTACGGATGGCCTTGCCTGCTCCACCCCACTTCCCACTGCCCCCAGGCCCTGGCCCTCTTTTGCTCCTGTGGCTTATAGGGGGTGCTAAGCTAACACTGAGTGAATAACCATTGCACACGGAATGGGGCTGCCTGCTGGGTCAGAGCTCCTGGTGTCTTGCCCATTGTCTTTCCCAGAGCCTCACAGTCCTCAGTCTTAGAGATTTAGTCTTTGGGGTCTTCACACACCCTGGTTCCCTGTCCCAGTGCTGATTCTTGGTGGGTGGGGTTCCTGGTTGGGGACTTGCCAGATGGATGAGCCTGGATCCCAGGCCAAAGCAGAGACATGGCCCAGCACCCTGGGCCATTCCTGGGCCTGAGGTTCAAGATGAATCTGCCCACAGGGGCAGACATCCAGGTTAGAGCGGCCCAGGGCCACCACATTCCCCCTGAGGGAGGGGACGGCTCTGGCCTGGAGCAGGCAATTGACTGGCACTGTGTCGGGGCAGCTGGGAGCATCCCGCAGGCCCCAGCCCTGAGGGCAGGTGGCTGGCTAATTCCTGTCCCCCAGGCCTCCAGGCTGGTGCTGTTGGGAGCCGGGTGGGAAGCTAGGGGTGGGACGCTCATGCTGAGGATGCTGCCGTCTCTGATTTAGATGGGATCCACACGCTTACCTGTGCTCTGATGCTGCTCAACACGGACCTGCACGGACATGTGAGTTGGGAGGAGGGAGGTAGCAGACTGAGTCACCCTCAGGGTGACCCTTTCCCCAGCCTCTTTCCTGAGATCGCTTGTTCAGCAACTGTTTCTTTTAGCAGACCTGGGAGTTGGGCACCTTGGTTTGTAGATTTGGTCCTGTTCTGGTACAGTTTGATCTGCCTCGGATCTGTCAGGGTTCCGGCCCCCATATGTGGCAGCGAGAATGGTTGGGGCGCATGGGAGTTCAGGATGGGCTAAATAAGGCGTGCGCTCCTAGGCTGGTCCATGCCACTCACTGCTAGAATGCTGTGAGCTCTTCTCAGCCCAGGCCTGAGTGTGGCCACCTGTAATACCAAGCCAGGCAACCCCTGCTAATCAAATGGTGGGCTAGGCTGAAGAGGCCTTCCTGGCACCCCCTTCACTCCCGCCAGGACTGTGAGTGACCTGACAGGTGTGTGGGGCGCTGCTGGGGGACTGGATCTGGTCCATGCCCCAGGCTGCCTGTGTGCTTCCTCTCGTGGCTCTCTAACTAACTCCTCCTTCTCTCCTCTGCTGCGGGGACCCTCTCTGGGCTCTCCTGCCCTCCCTCAGGTGGTAAGTGTAGCTAGTGGTGTGCATGCCCTGTGTGACCCCATCTCCATGCCACCCTTCTGTGTCCCCCATCATACCATTTGGCTCCATCTAGCCACTGTTCTGCCATCGCCTCCAGCAGTGGTCAGAGCACCCTATTGGGTTAGGGATACTTCTGTGACTTTGGGACAACAGGCCAGTGTGTCTGGTTGCAGAGTTAACCTGGAAAGTCTAGGTGGTAGGTGGAAGAAAGAACTGAGAAAGACTTCATATTCTACTCTTGCCTTCTTGCTGTGTGTCCCTGGGCAAGTCACTGGCCCTCTCTGAATCTTAGTTTCTACATCTGTTGGTGTGGAGAATAATGATTTTCCCCAAAGTTCTTGTGGAGGGTGAAGAGTGGTAATCAACACAATGCCAACAGTCAGGGTCTGGCTCCTAGTAAGGAGTTTATTATAATTAGTACTCTTATGTAACAATAATGGTAGTATTCAGGATACATATTAAAACTTAAATGACAGCAAGCCTATGGGTTCGGGCTGCAGGCCCTTGGAGGGCCAGGGCTATGGGGGCCGCAGTCTGATGGTAGCTGGGCAGGCATGGGGAAGGGGAGGAGGAACCTGAGCCAGGCTCATGGGCATATGGGCACTGTCCCTGGGAGGGCTGGGGCCTGGGTATCCTCTTCAGGAAGAGCAAATGCGATGGTGTTGGGGAAGTCAGCCTGGGGCACTGCCTGAATGGAGAGAAGCCCTGTGTATTCCAAGGCCCACAAACCTGCCAGTGTTCCCCAAGCTGCTCAGCAATGCTTACTGAACAGGTGTCGCTGGCTAACTTCAAGAGGCTCTGAGTTTGCCCTCCACTCCTGCCCCCACCCCGCCTGCCTGGGGACAGTTAAAGGCTGCAGCGCTGCTGGGCTTTGGATGCCCATCTCTGCTGCTAAGCACTGGTAGTGAGGGCAGCAGCCTCTGTTCCGTGGTCCCCAAGGGGAGAACAGCCTGGCCTGGTGGCCTTAGCTGCCTGTGACCCACATTACTGCTGTCAGTAAGGAGAAACTGCTTTGTAGGTCAGGAATTCAGGACCTTTGTACTTGATGCAAATGGATACTGAGAATCTATACCCCCCTTCTCTCTTTTTTTTTTTTTTTTTTGGTGTTGGGGATCAGACTCAGAACCTTTCTCAAGCTGTGCAAATACTGTACATTCCCAGCCATTTTATTTTATTTTATGTTTTTGGTACCGGGGATTGAACTCATGACCTTGTGCTTACTAGGCAAACGCTTGAGCCACTGAGCTGAACCCCTGTTCCCCCTAGCCCTTTTTAAAATTTTATTGTTGCTCAGGCTGGCCTGGAACTTTGGATGCCTCTGTCTCAGTCTCCTGAATAGCTGGGATTACAGCGTGCACCGTTGCATGTATCTTCCTCTCTCTTGAGGAAGTATTGTCCAGTAACTAGGAACAAGGATTCTGGGTCAGGGCTCTCTACATTTCTTTATGTGACAGTTACGTGGCCTGGAGCATGTAACTGAGCCTCTGTTTCCCCATCGTGTAGTTCCTATGAGGCTGTACAGAGATGGCACAGGAGGAGTGCTTTGCCCGAGACCTGGTAGTCACAGTCCTGTGAGCTCTTCAGAGGACCCCATGCTATGTTCTGTTCCCCTTGCTCCTCCCCTCCCTCTGCCCCTTGTTAGACAGGGACTGAGTGCCTGGCAGAATATGGGGATCTTAGGAATACAGGCTGTGCTGGTACCTATGGAAAGAGTTCTGCTCAGAGCGGGAGAAGGGTGGACAGTGTAAACTCTTTGGATGGACATAGCTTAGGGGAGGACGTGTGTAGAATCTTGATGTTGGAGGCTCAGCAACTATCCTTTCTGCTGAACACTTTTTGTGTTTCATGAAAAGACAGAAGGAACCCTGGCTTGGGAAGCCTACCTTGAAGGTTCGTCTGACAAGACTTGATGATGGGGTTGGTCAGTGAAAGAAGAATAATAATGACAGCTTACGTGTAAGCTTTTCTGTCACTGGATAAAATACTTGACACCAGCAACTTATATGATGTCCATGAATTAATGGAATAGAGGCTTATTTGGCTCACAGTTTTAGAGGGTTCAGTCCATGGTAGGCTGTCTCCAAAGCAGGAGCATCATGGTGGAAAGGCTTGGCAGAGGAATACTCTCATCCTATGGCAGAGACAGAGCAGGGGACAGTGCCAGGAAGGAAAGGGCCAGGACAGACAATGCCTCCATGACCTGCCCAGACATTCCCTGAAGTGTGCTCTACTAATTCCCCTCGTTTGGTCTAAAGTCAGTCAAATTGAAAATCCAGCTTGCCTGTCCCAGATAGCTTTAGCATCTGGCTGGCTTGGGTGCTATTTCCAGAGATGGGGTTAAATTTCTATGTTGGGGAGGGAGTGACTAAGAGAAGTGGAACTTGAGTCCTATTTCTAACATGTTGTGTTGAGGATGTCTGTTGGATGTCAACTTGGGGACATTGAAGGGACAGTGGGATCAATGAGTCTGGGGCCTCATGGAGGTGAGTGGGCTGAAGAGATGGGGGTGGTGGTTACTGGCATCTTAATGGGAGCTAAAGCCACTGGATTGACTGAGTGCTCTGGGGAGAGAGGCAGGCTGATGGTTAAGTCTGAGACCCAGAAATATTTAGAGGAAACCCAGGACCAGGAGAGACTGTTAGAAACTAGAGAGGTCAGAGAAAAATCAAGAGTGTGCTGTCTCAGAAACCAGGAGAAGAAAGAGAGTCAGCGAGAAGGGAGAAGGAATTGAAGAGGAAACCATAATGTCTATTAGGGGCACCTCGAAGCTTGATGGGGAGAAAAAAGTGTCCTTGGCCATGTTGGAAAATGGGGAGCAGACATACTGGCAAAGTATAATAGTGCTGTTGGCAGGTCTCCACTCCCATTTGGTTGGGGTTGTGGATATAAACTGGAACCATTTAGCATGACTTTGGATTCTTCTCCAAGCTTATTCATTTGACTGGGCTTAGACCCAGGGATGGTGAAGAAATCTCGTTGGGTTTTACCTTGGCTGGGGTTTTCCTAACCAAATATGACAGAAGCAGAAAGGGGCAAGAGAACATTCATAGGGAAGTGGTTAATGATGGTGCCTGGAATCTGAATGGGTTAAAAGCAGAAGTAAGGATGCCTGGATTTTAATAGAGGGTCAAAGGGTTGTTGAAGTGAGGATTCTAAAGATGGATGAATTGGGGGGATGGAGGATGGGTCAGCAGTGTACACTTAAAGTGGGGTGCTGGCAGTGGTAGATCTCGGGATGAACTGGAAGGGGAGGATATCAGAATGTGGTGATTTCTGACCTCCACCCTAGAGAACGTGGCAGCTTGGGTAACCTGGAATGGAAAGGATGAGAGAAACCTGAGCAGTGCTTTGGTTGTGCAGCCTCTGGCACTGGTTAATGGACTGAAGGCTGGGCTCAGGGAGCCACCAAGCTGGGAGCAGGAGAGGGGCAGCAGTGGGGGAGTCCCTCTGGGGCGTCCAAGCTGAGACAGAGATGAGTTGTGTTTCAGGAGAGGTTTGCATTTTCCTAGACATTGGTTGCTTGAGGCATGGTGGTGAGTTGCTGGGGAGGGGGCTTGGGGTGGGATGGTGAGGGATTTGAGGGATAGACGCAGAGTTTGGCTGCTATCCTGAAGGCCATGTGGAAGAAGGGGGCGACAGAACAGATGGCCTCAGAACCTCACACAAGGGAATACTGGTGTAAGGAAGGCTTTGTCAGGATTTGCAAATAGCAGCAAGTGTTTCCCTGCTCAGAGAACTTTTGCTCAGCTCCTCCCTTCTCTGAAGATGACCTGTGCTTTCGTCCCGCTTGTCCTGCCTCAAGCTGCTTCTGCAGTGAGCCTTAAATCCTGGATTTCTGTGGTGTCAAAAGCAGTGACCTGGTTTCACTATCGGGGTGATGGCCTGGGCAGCAGCCTCGCCCCATCCAACCTCTGCCCTAAGTTAGGAGATGGGCTTGGGAACATGGTCACCCTGGCCCGAGAAGGCAGGGCCTCGACTGTGGCCAGATTGGCCATGACTTGTTTCTGCTAAGAGGCAGAAGATGTGGCTGAGGTCTGAGGGCCAAGGGCAGCCTTTGGGCCCTGGTGACCCAAATGGAAGTGGGAAGAAGGGAGGAACTGGGAACTTGGAGGTCCCAAATCACGTACTTTCTTGAGCTTTGGAATGATCTAGATTCATCTTCCCCACCCCCATACACATCTTTTTGCCTGGATGATGATGATGATGATGACATTTTATTTTTATTATTTTTTTGTCTTTTGAGACAGGATTTTACGATGCAGTTCAAGTTGGCCTTGCACTCACTTTGTAGCCTAGGCTGGCCTTTAACTCGAAGTGATCCTCCTGCCTCAGCCTTCTGAGTTCTGGGATTGTAGGCATGCACCACTACACCTGGTTTGATGATGATATTTTGAAGCAGAAAGCTTATCCAGTATACCGGGTGTGGTGGCACACGCCTGTAATCCCAGCACTTGGGAGGCTGAAGCAGGAGGATCGTTGCAAATTCAAGACCAGCCTGGGCTACAAAGTGAGCTCAAGGGCATCCTGAACTGCATAGCGAGACCCTGTCTCAAAAAGACAAAAACAAAAACAAAAAACCCCCAAAACTAAAAACCAAAAACCAAAACAACAACAACAAAAAAACTTATCCAGTGTGATTTTACTCCTTTGCAATTGTTAAGTGTGGCTTTTTGGTGTAGAGAGGGATAAATTTCAATAAATGTGTCACGTGGACTTTAAAAGAAAGTTTATCCTATAGTTGTCTTTTTTTTTTTTCGTCTTTCTGAGATAGAGTTTCACTATGCAGTTCAACCTGGCCTTGAACTCACTATGTAGTGCATGCTGGTTTCGAACTTGAAGCAATTTTTCCTGCCTCAGCCTCCCCAGTGCTGGGATTCCAGTCATGTACCATCTTGCCTGGCTCTATAATTTTTTTTTTTTTTTTTTGCAGCACCGGGGATTGAACTCACAGCCTCGCACCTGCCTGACTGGTGCGTAAGCTGCTGAGCCAAACGCCCAGCCCTGGTTTTTCGAGGCAGGGTCGCACTGTGTAGCTCAGACCGGCCTCGTGCACGCGTTGTAGCCCAAGCCGGCCTTGAACTCACAACGCTCCTCCTACCTCAACCTCCCAAGTGCTGGGATTAAAGGCGTGCGCCACCACGCCTGGCTATAATTATTGATTATGATGTTTTATATGTACTAGTAAGGCCCAATCTTTTATGTCATAAAAATCTTTTATAACCTTGATGATATCTTATTGTGGCAAAACAACATAAAATTTATTATTTTTAACAATTTAAAAATGTACAATGTAATGGTGTTAAGTATATTTTCAGTGGTGTGCAACCATTATAATTATCTAGTTTCAGAGCTTTTTAATCATCTCAAAAAGAGCACTCATACACAGCAGAAGTCATTGCCCATTCCCTCCTCTCCCCAGCTCCTAGAAAATGCTAATCTGCTTTTCGTCTATGTGGTTTTGTCTCTTGTAGATATTTCACATGAGTGGAATCATATAATATCTGTCCTTTCTTGTCTGACTTACTTCACTTGGTATGTTTTCTGGGTTCCTCTGTGTTATAGCACATATCACTACTTCATTCTTTTTCATTGCCAGTGGTATTCAGTGGTATAGATATGCTGCATACTTTTGTCCATTCATCTGCTGAAGGATGTTTGGCTCGTGTCCACCTTTGGCATCATGAATTTGTCTCCCTAGAGTGCCCAAAGTGGCACTGTGAGCTTCATATACAAATTTTTCACTTGCTCTTAGCTGAAAGACCAAGAAGAGATACAAATTTTTGTTTGAACATCGATTTTCCATTCTTTTGGGTGTATACCTAAGGCAGCCTTGCTGGGTTATGTGATAATTCTCTTCTGCATTTAATTTTTTAAGGAAGTGCCAAAATGTTTACCCTAGTGACTGGAGTACTATGGTGAATGTTTAAATAAAAAAAAAAATTATGCCGAGTATGGTGGTGCATGCATGTAATTCCAGCATTTGGAAGACTGAGGCAGGAGGGTCTTTGCAAATTTGAGGCCAGCCTGGGCTACAAAGTGAGTTCAAGGCCAGCCTGAACTGCATAGTGAAACCCTATCTCAAAAAAATTATTGCAGTAAAAGACACATTGCCACTAATGCTCCTCAAAATATTCTCCCTTGCTTTGAACACACTTATACCATCATTCTTGTCACTTTCCAAAGCAATTTTGGAAATCCATTTTTGTGAGTGCCTTTGGTTGTGATGTCATAACTGCCTCAGTATCCTGAATTGATTCAGAACGTTCACTCTTCGTGGTCATTTTGACTTTAGGGGAAGAACCAGAAGTTGTGTAGTGCCAGATCCAGTGAATAAGTGAATGAGGACACTTTGTAATGTTTTTACAAGGCATTGCATGGCACCTGGAATCAGCATTCACTATTTTTAAATCACACTTCATAAAGACTCATGAAAGAGAACTCCCAGAACTGCTTCAGAAAGTGGCTATAACAGCTGGGTGTGGTGGTGCACACCTGTAATTCTAGCACTTGTGAGGCTGAGGCAGGAGGATCATTGCAAGTTTGAGACCAGCCTGGGCTACAAAATGAGTTCAAGGCCAGCCTGAACTGCATAGCGAGACCCTGTCTCAAAAAAACCAAACCAAACCAAACCAATCCAAACCAAACCAAACCAAAAAAACAACAAAGAAAGTGGTAATAACAAGTGAATAAGTGGGTTCAAAGTGAGGAGGAGTATTTTGAGGGGAATTAATGTCTTTTACTATAATAAATTTTAAAAATTTAAACATTCACTGTATATTTTGATCTTACTTCATACTTTACATTCCCACTAGAACTAACTCTGGCTCCAATTCCTCTATATTCTCTATAGTCTTTTTTTTCTTTTTTTCTTTTGTCTTTTTTTTTTTTTTTTTTTTTTTTTTTTTTTTTTTTTTTTTTTTTTTTTTTTTTTTTTTTTTTTTTTTTTTTTTTTTGCAGCACCAGGGATTGAACTCACAACCTCGCGCCTGCCAGGGCAGGTGCTTAAGGCACTGAGCCAAACTCCCGGCCCTGGTTTTTTGAGGCAGGGTCGCACTATGTGGCTCAGGCCGGCCTTTCGCTCACGTTGTAGCCCAAGCTGGCCTCGAACTCACAACGCTCTGCCTACCTCAGCCTCCCGAGTGCTGGGATTAAAGGCATGTGCCACCACGCCCGGCTTTTTTTTTGTCTTTTTGAGACAGGGTCTCACTATGCAGTTCAGGCTGGCCTTGAACTCACTTTGTAGCCCAGGCTGGCCTTGAACTCGCAATGATCCTCTTGCCTCAGCCTCCTGAGTGCTGGGATTACAGGCATTTGCCACAGCTTTCTTTTTTTCTTTAAAAAATTCAGTCATCTTAGTGAAGATGAGATGATATCTTATTGTACTTTTGATTTATATTTCCCTAATGATTACTGGTATTGAGGTTTCATGTGTTTGTTGGCCATTTGTGTCTCTTCTTTGGAGAAATGTCTGCTTAAATTTTCTACTCACTTCAAATTGGGTTGTTTGTTTTATTGTTGTTGCATCTTGAGGTCTTTATGTATTATGGATACTAGGTCCTTTATGTATTCTGAATACTAGGTCATTTCTTCTCAATCTGTGGGTTGTTTTTATACTTTCTTGATAGTACTCTGAGGTGCAAAAGTAATTAATTTTGGCAAAGTCCAATTTATCTTCCTTCTTTGTTGTTGGTGCTTATGTTATAAATAAGTCATTGCCAAATGCAAGGTAATGAAGATTTACCCTTACATTTTCTTCTAAGTTTTTTTTTTTTTTTTGGTACCAGGGATCGAACTCACAACCTCACGCCTGCCAGGCAGGCACTCACGCCAGTGAGCTAAATCCCCAGCCCTCTTTTAAGTTTTATAGGTTTAGTCCTTACACTTTGGTTTTTGATCCATTTTAAGTTATTGTAGGTGGTATGAAGTAAAGAGCCAACTTCATTTATTTGCATTCAGAGATGTTTGTCATTTATTGAAGAGATTGAAGAGATATTCCTTTCTTTCCCATTAGGTAATATTGGCACATTAGTCAAAAATCGGTTAACCTTAGATTATAAATTTGTTTTCTGACTCTTCATTCTGTTCCACCAGTTGAAGTGTCTTTCCTTATGCCAGTGCCCCATTTGTCAATTACTGTAGCTTTCTAGTAGGTTTTGAATACAGGAAGTTTGAGTCTTTGAACTTTGTTTTGTTTTAAGATCATTTTGGCTATGTGGAGTGTCTCTTGCAATTAGTCTATGAATTTGAGGCTCAGCATTTACATTTCTACCAAAAAAAGGCCAGTGGAATTTCATAAAGACTACATTGAATATGTAGATAAGCTTTGGGCGTGTTACTGTTCTAACAATATCGTCTTCCAACCATGAAAACAGAATGCCTTTCTGTGGATTTAGGTCTTTATTTATTTATTTATTTATTTATTGTGATCATTTGCAGCTTGGGAATATAAATAATTCACTTCTCGGTGAAATTTACTCCTAAACATTTTATTGTTTTTGATGCTATTGTAAATGGAATTGTTTTAGTTTAATTTTCTGTTTATTCATTGCTAGTATATGAAAATGCAACTGATTTTTGCATTGATTTTGTATCCTGCAACTTTACTAAATTTGGATTTTTTTCTTATAGATTCTTTAGGATTTTCTACATATAAAATGATATCATCTTCAACTAGAGATAGTTTTATTCCTTTCTTTCTAATTTGGATATGTTTTCTTTTTTCTTGCCTAATTGCTCTGACCAGAACTCTCAGTATAATGTTGAATAGAAATGGGGTTATAGACTATTAAGGTTATATATTTTATATTCTATTAAGGTTATGTACTTTTATGACATGATTGTTTACTATTCCTGCTTTTGTGTGTGTGTGTGTGTGTGTATGTGTGTGTGTCTGTTTGTTCTTCCTTGCTTCTGATCTTAGAAGGATAACTTTCAGTCTCTCCCTATTGAATATGGTATTAGCCTTGGGCCTTTCATAAATATTTTTTCTCCTTTGAGGATGGTTCTTTCTATTCCAAGTTTCCGTTGAGTGCTTATCATGAAAGAGTGTTGGATTTTGTCAAGTGCCTTTTCTGTATCAGTTGAGATGATCATGTGCTTTTCTCACCCTTCATGCTGTTGGTGTGGTGTGTTACATTGACAGACTTCTGTACGTTGAACTACCCTTGCATTCTTAAAATATGTTCCTTTTGACTGTGGTGTATAATCCTTTTAATAGATTGCTAGATTTGGCTTGCCAGTATCTTTTTGAGGATTTCTGCATCTGTATTCATAAGAGGTATCTATCTGTAGTTTTCTTGTGACGTTTCTGTCTGATATTAGTATCCATGTAATGCTGGCATTAGGTAGGATCTGTTACCTCTTCTTCAATTTTCCAGGAGGAGTTTGAAAGGATTGATCTTAATTTTTAAAAAATATTTACAAGCTGGGTGTGGTGGCACATGCCTGTATTCCCAACACTCGGGAGGCAAGAGGATCATTGCAAGTTTGAGACCAGCCTGGACTACAAAGTGAGTTCAAGGCCAGCTTGAACTGCATAGTGAGACCCTGTCTCAAAAAAAAAAAAAAAAAAAGACAAAAAATGTTTTAAAAAATTCACCAATGAGGCTCTCTGGTCCTTGGCTTTTCCTTGTGAGCATTTTGATTATTGATTTATTCTCTTTACTTGTTATATAGGTCTATTCAGATTCTCTATTTCTTCTTGAACCAGTTTTATAGCATATGTTTCTAGGAATTTGTCCATTTTCTCTTGGTTATGTTGCAGAAATCCTATATCAAATCAAATGGAAGATCCTTTGCACTGAGGAGCCTGGAAGGCAACATTTATTGATCTGATGCTGGTGGATGGGGGAGTATAATGGAGTCCAAATCATCAGTATGGACTGAGAGTGAAACAGACTTATTTACATTTTGTAAGCAGGAAGTACAAAAGCTGATAGCAGGTTATCATATAACTGGTTACATGAATCAAGCTGTGTGTTGTCAGGCAGGTTTGTTCTGGGCAGGTTAGTCAGAAGGGTTGTTCATCATAAGGCAGGAGAAAATAGAGAGGGAACTGGGGTTGGAGGGGTGGTTGAAAGTAAGCATGTCTTTGACTAGTTTATTTCAGTTGGACAGTCCTTGAAAATAGAATATGCTGGACAGTACAGGCAGGCCAGATGGGTGCAGTCAGACTGAGTTAAGTCAGATTCTAATTTGCAGCTGATGTGGTCAGGCAAGGCTAACTGAGTCTAATGGTCTAACTATGTGGTGGGATGGGTGAGCACATCTTGTCTTAACAGAGCATTAGACTTGATTTTTAACTTTTCTGTCACAGTTATATAATTTTTTGACATGATTATTTAGTATTCTTGCTGTCCTTTTGGTCTGCTTGCTCTTCCTATTACTAAGTAAGCAGTGTTAAAATTTCCAACCAAGCTTTCAAATGTGTCTTCTTTTGGTTTTGTCTGTTTTTGTCTTCTGTATTTTGTTTACTTATTTTCATTTTTTTTGTGGCACTGGGGATCAAACTCACAACCTTGTGCCTGCCAGGCAGACGCCTAAGCCACTGAGCCAAACTCCCAGCCCTTGTCTTCTGTATTTTGAAACTGTGCCACTAGCAATGCTAGCTGTGTGTACTACAGATTTAGGATAGTTAGACATTCTTGTAGAGTCACCTTTGTATCGTCCTGAAAATGTCCCTTTTTATCTCTAGTAATGCTTCTTACCTTCAAATCTATTTTAAAGATACTAGTATAGCTATATTGGAGTTCTTTTGTTAGTTGCATAGTATGTTCTTTTCTGTTTTTGCTTCCAAACTGTTCCTTTATATTTAAGGTGTGACTTTTGTGTCATATACTTTATTTATTTATTTACTTATTTATTTATTTTTTTTTTGCAGTACCGAGGATCGAACTCATAACCTTGTGCCTGCCAGGCAGGCGCTGTATTATATACTTTAAAAAAAAGGGGACTGATATTATTTTAAAATTTGACTATTTTATGAATTATGATATATTTGAGGCTTTTTTTTTTTTTTTTTTTTTTTTGGTCTTTTTGAGACAGGGTTTTACTGTACAGTTTAGGCTGACCTTGAACTCTCTTTGTAGCCTAGGCTAGTGTCAAACTCACAGTGATCCTCTCACCTCAGCCTCCTAAGTGCTGGGAGATATACTTGAGTTTAGATATGATAGAACACTGTTTTCTCTTTAGCTTATCTGTTCTGTGTTCCTTTTCTCTCTCCTTTCTTGCCTAGTTTTGGGTTATGTTTAGAATTCTGTTCCCTGTCTGGTAGTTAGTTAGCTGTGCATTCTTTCAGAATTTTCTCTGTGGTTTGCAATATGCATCTCTGACTTACTGAAGGACCTTTACTGCTTCCTGGTATTTTAGTTCACTGACTGCTTATATATAGCTACATGTGTATATAGCTTATATATTATTGTTATCATGCATTTAAGTATCATGTCTGTGAATATTTTATTCCCCAGGAAACTTAATCACTGCTCTACACAATCAGTATTTAGAGTTACTCAGTCTTTCTGCTGCTCTTCAACTCTTTCTGCTTCTCCATGCTTCCAGCTGGAGTAATTTTTCCTCTGTCTGAAGAACTCTCGTTAGGTCAGGCATGGTGGCACCTGCCTATAATCCCAGTACTCAGGAGACTGAGGCAGGAGGATTATTGCAAGTTTGAGACCAGCCTGGGCTACAAAGTGAACCCAAGGCCAGCCTGAACTGCCTAGTGAAACCTTGTCTCAGGAAAAAAAAAAAAAAAAAGAAAAAAAAGAGCTCTCTTTAGTATTTCCTTTCTTCAGTTGTTTTGGTGAAGTATGACTGGGGTGTTTCCCAGGGCCCCTTGTTCTCAGTGGGCCCTGAACTCCAATTTTTGTTCTCCAGTCCTATAAGACCACTCAATTGCTCAGTCTTTGGGCCGCTCTTAAGAGTCAGCAAGTGCTTCAGGAGGAAAGCTGCTCCTTGTCTCGAACACTCCCCATATTCCCTTCTTGGAAGGATCTTTAGCCTTGGATTCTTCACTGACCTAATATTTCTCAGATGTTTTATTAATATATCAACTCACACTTTTTCCTATTGGAAAGATTCCTCTGTTGCAAGGTAATTTGTCATTATTAGGACTGGAACTCTTGCCAGTTGTTTTCTTAATTTTGTAATCCTGACTAATGGCTGAAGAATGGTGAGAGTGTGTATAACTAGAAGACAATATTATCAACATTGTTCTTGTATTCTTTTATTATAGATGCATGTCTTTGTGGCTTCATGCTATGGATAGGCACACAATTATGTACATGTAAAAAACATATGTACTGTATATATATGAAACAAATGCATATCCAGGCACAGAGAGGATTTATTTTTTCTCCTTAACCCTTTGGAGAAAGTGTAGAAAATTCTTGCTTGTCGGCATATAAAACCTTGCACTATTTTTTTTTCAAATTATTTCTGTGGTATATGAATATTTCATATGATGTTAATAAATTCTCTTTGTTAAAATGGTGCCAACATCAATAAATTTGGGTAAATGTACTTGGAATCCCTGGAAAACTCTGCCATACTTAAGCATGTTAAAGACTCTAAAGCATGTAAATAAACTTACTTGATTATAATATTCTTTTTTTTTTCCAAGAATATCTATTCCCATCTCATGGGGTACTGGCACTCTGTAGGTAAATCTGGGGAAACATTGCTTTTAGCAAACCCCAATCCACATAAATCTCACAAATATGGAGCCCCGCCCAGTGCGCCAGTGGGGATGCTCTAAGAAGAGTCAGAAAGTGCGAGCATCAGGTATGGGCTTGGAGAGCTCAATCCCCTCTACTACTCAGTAGCTAAAACAAGGCAGAACTTGGGGGTGCATTCCCAGACTTTGTGCTTCCAGGAGTGAAGCCATCTGCTTGATTCTCTTTGTATCAGCCTGGGTCAGCGTGGGGCACTTATTTGTGTTGGTGGAAACTGACTTTTAACTTTTGTAAGACCAAACTTTCCCTTATTTCACCTACCTTTTGGAGGTCTTGCTGCTTCTCTGTGCAGTGAGAGGGTGAGGCCGTTGTGACGGAATACATAGAGCTTCTGCTCAGGAGCCGAGAGGCCCAGGTTCGAGTCCTGGTGCTGAGTGACCTTGGGAGAGTTAACTGTGAAGGAGTGGTGAGAGCACGGGCTTTGGTGTCAGACACACTTGGCCCTTTCACTGCCTTGCTTTGTGATCATGGGCATGTCATTTCACCTTCCTGCCCCTCGGCTTCCTTACTCTGTGCTGAGAAGGAAGTAAAATAATGCATGTCAAGCACAAACCTGGAACATAATGGGCACCTGGCAAATGTCAATTGTCATACTTCATCCACACCTGACTCCTCCATCTGAGTTTGAAGAGAACCCTAGGCTTTTTATGATCCTTGAAGAGAACCTTGAATGTGAAGAGAGTTTTATAAACTCTTGGAGATGAAGGAAAATGCAGGCAGTTATATTTTCATTACTGTCCTTGGTGCTGCTTCATCCTTTCTGGCTGGGCAGGGCTGGCTGTGGGGACCACACTGGCGGCCTTCCCCACTCTCAGGCGGAACCATTTCTCCATAACAGAACATAGGCAAGAAGATGTCCTGCCAGCAGTTCATTGCCAACCTGGACCAACTGAATGATGGCCAAGACTTTGCCAAAGACCTCCTGAAGGTATTACTTGCGTAGGGTCCGTGTGTCTATAGGTGTGCACTGGGTGGGTGGACAGAAGTCTCTGACTCTCAAAATTCTGGCATTCCAGACTCTTAATACCAGGGGCAGGGCCACCAGAACTTTGGGACAGAGTTAGAGACTATCCCGCTCAATTGTTCTGTGTTCCCTGAGTTAGTTAGGCTATGTGAGACTGGTTTTTAATGCTGCAGTTATTATTGCTGTCGCAGTAATAATCCTCATTATCACCAATAGTCACAGCTGCCACCCATCATCACCTCCTCTGTCACTACAGTGCCTTCACCACAACCATCAGCAGCAGCACTGTGGGGAAAAGCCCCGTCGTTCCTACAACATCACCAGGAATTAAAGGAATCAGTTTTCTTTTTAGGCTTAAGCCTGGGATGGATCTTTGGTCTTTGCAGCCTAGTAAGTTCTCTGCCTTGAGGGAAGAGAAACAGTACTTTTGGAAGGCAGACAAGTTCATTTTTAGATAGTGAATTTTAATAACTTTGTGGTACTGGGAGGATAGTTGAATAGTGAATCCAGAGGTAAATGTGCACAATTATTTTGTCAATTAAAAAATAAAAACTAAAAAAGAGAATATTGTCTCCATAACTATCTTCTTTGCCATGAAAAAGCACTTGTTTAGAAAATATTTATGAGATCAAACCACCGTCCACCTCACCACTTTTCCGCATCTACTCATCCATTGTACCACTCATATATCCATCCACCCAGCCACTCAATCACTTGCCTTCCTGTGTACCCACTGGTTCACTCACCAATCATACCTCCACTTACAAACACTGTCTCACATACCATTCACTCACTGTGTACCCACCCTTACCTATCCATTTCCCCATACATCTGTGTGCTCACCCATCTTCCCATCATCCATCCATCCATCCATCCATCCATCCATCCATCTGTCTATTCATCCATCCTGTTGAACATTTGCTACATGTTGAGCTCTAGATTATACACTGGAGATTCAGTGGTGAACAAGATAGGCAATTCCTGACCTTGTGAAGCTTATTGTCTCCTGGAGGGACAAACAGTAAATGACTGCACCATTAAAATACCACCCATCCATACATCCACCCATCCACTCATTTACCCATCCAACAAATATGAATCAAATACTGACTTTGCCCATTAGTTGAAAGGGTGCTTCCTCACTGCACCCACATTGCTCGAGTAGATGGGGATTTCTTTGACTCTTTACTTCAACTCCTCTCTTTTCCAGACCCTTTACAACTCCATCAAGAATGAAAAGCTGGAATGGGCTATGTGAGTAGTGTCCCTGGGCACAGGTATGGGAAGACTGAACTGGGAGTGAGTAGCTGGGGGTGCTGATTAGTCATGCTGGCCACTCTCCATGGTGCTGATCTTTCTCTATCCAAGCCCCTGACAACACCTCTGCTGGCCAACATATATCATTGAGTTCCTTTTTGTGTTCATTCTTTTCTTTTTCCTTTTCTTTCTTCCTTCCTTCCTTCCTTCCTTCCTTCCTTCCTTCCTTCCTTCCTTCCTTCCTTCCTTCCTTTCTTTCTCTCTCTCTTTCTATCTTTCTTTCCTTTTTTTTTTCTCTTTCTTTCGGTACCAGGAATTGAACTCAGAGCCTCTCACTTTCCAGGCAGGTGCTGTACCACTAAGTCACATCCCTGGCCCTCTGGGTCCATTTTGATAAACAGCATGTGCTGCTTACATTGCTCTCAAATAGACTGAACTGTAAATTTAGTTCCATGGTATCCACAATTGGTTTTCTGTACTGAGGAGGCACAGGTTCCCTACAACCTGAGAGTATGGCTGTGTTTAGGAGATAACTGATCTTGGCAGTAGGGAGGGTAACTGTCACTTAACTTTCCCTATGTGGTCAGTGAGGTCTGGAGGTGCTCAGGCATCTGGCGAGAGGAGTGGTGACAATGCTGGTTGGAGAAGCTATGAGACATTCTAGATGGAACCCCTACCTTCTCTGCTCCCCAAGGCAGCCTGTGGCTTTGAGCTATAGAGGCTTCAGGACCTCTATTCCTTTGAAAGGGCTAGACTTTTCTAGCAGGGCTCCCATGATGAGCCCAAACTTTATGGGCTTCATCTACTGACCTACCCTCTGCCAGCATGAGGTGGTTTGTGCTGCAGCTTCAGTCTGCCCAGGGGTTAGTGCCAGTGCCCACCCACATTGGCTCATAGAGTGGTTGGTGAGAGAAGACACGATGTTGTGGGGATGAGGCTTTCCTGGAGATGACACTCAAGCCTGGTACTTTCCTAGTGATGAGGATGAGCTGAGGAAATCTCTGTCTGAGCTGGTGGATGACAAGTTTGGGACAGGCACAAAGAAGGTGACACGGATTCTGGATGGTGGCAACCCCTTCCTGGATGTCCCTCAGGCTCTCAGCGCCACCACCTACAAGCATGGTGTGCTGACTCGGAAGACTCATGCTGACATGGATGGCAAGAGAAGTGGGTGTCAGGCTGGGGAAAGGGGCATGGGGAGGGATGTTGGCTCAGGTGCCCAGCCCTCAGCCGCTGCTTTGGGGATGCACATGCAGGTGAACATGCGGGGGAGGCAGGGTAGGAGATACTGGATTGGGTGTTTGTGGCTGCACTACCTGTGCCCTCCTCCCCAGCACCCCGTGGGAGGCGTGGCTGGAAGAAATTCTACGCGGTGCTCAAAGGGACCATCCTGTACCTGCAGAAGGTGAGATTGCCCCAGAGTCTTTCCTAGGCAGGACCAGCTCAGTCCCATCCAACCTTTGACTTGTGGCACTTGGGGGCTCCTTGGTAGGACCTGGGGCTTAGTGGGGGTCTGAATCCTTCCTCCATCAGGGTCCTGACTCAGGCTCACACAGGCCTTTGAAGGTTTTGGGAGGGGTCTTTGAAATGTCTAGCAACTCTGTGGATACTTAGTGTCAGGCCTCTAGGACAGATGGGTACAGAAGAAGGGTACCTAGAGTAATTATCACTGGGGAGGAGGGAGATGGAAGGACAAAGCGGGAAGAGTGAGGCAAATGGGACTGTAAGCTAGGGCCTGGCAGTGAGAGAACCTCTGCTCTGCAGGACGAGTACAGGCCTGACAAGGCTCTGTCAGAGGGTGACCTGAAGAATGCCATTCGCGTGCACCACGCTCTGGCCACCAGGGCCTGTGACTACAGCAAAAAGTCCAACGTGCTCAAACTAAAGACTGCCGACTGGAGGGTCTTCCTCTTCCAGGCCCCGTAAGTAAGATTCTGAACCCTTTGTTCCTCCTAGGCTCAGTCCTTGCAGCATGGACTGTCCATGCAGCCCTTTCCTGGCAGTCAGGGTCCACACCCTAGCTTTCCATGCACAGCAGCCACAGAGCCAGTGTGTCCACCTGACAGGGGGCAGCAGCTGCTTTGGGCACTGCCAAGTGTGGGCCCTCAGCATGCAGTGGAAACTGGTTAGAAATGCAACCTTGCCGGCCCCACCCTTGATCTACTAATTCAGAAACTTCAGGATGGGGCTTAGCAACTGTGCTGTCACTGGCTCTGTCAGGGCTGCCTACACATGCCAACATCCTTGAGGGACGGGGACAAGGGACTCTACAAATCATCACTGACTTTAAGTCTATGGTACAGTAGAGAAGATTCTGCCTACAGTTGACCTGTAATGCCTGCCTCACTCTGCTGTGCTTCACACTTCTGTGATTTGAAATTGGGTTTTCATGTGTCAGATGAGCTTAAAAGGAGGGAGATGGGTAGATGAGGCTGAGGATCAGAGCATAAGAGCTGGGAAGGCAGCAGGGGTAGAACGGGGGGCTGTGGGGAACCGCCACTTGCCCATTGCTCCTGGTCATCCTCCGAGCTCACAGGCTCCAGGACCATTAGCTCTGTCTAGGTCCATCCAGTCAACTACTCCGCCATCCTGCCCTCCTTTCCCCATCTATGTAAAAGCATGAGTGCCCTGTCTGTGCCAGGCCTAATGCTGGGTACTGGGTTCTGGGTGTGTGTGGGGGTAGCAAGTCCTATTGTGAAAAACCGGCACCCTCTCCTCCCTCCTGTTTCCAGGAGCAAGGAAGAAATGCTGTCCTGGATCCTAAGGATCAACTTGGTGGCTGCCATCTTTTCAGCCCCAGCCTTCCCAGCTGCTGTCAGCTCTATGAAGAAGTTCTGTCGGCCCCTGCTGCCCTCCTGCGCCACTCGTCTTTGCCAGGTACAAGTTCCTGGGTTCATGATGCCACCACCCAGGCTGCTGCTCCCAGCCCAGAACATTCATTTGACAACACCCCCCCCCCCCGTTCTTTCTCCAGGGCACCTGGCCCTGGACAGAGGGATGCCAGGAAAGGGCAGATATCCTCTCCATTCCATGTGCCTCATCCCCATTTATAGGTGGAGAGACTAAGGCCACATGTCACACAGAGACCAGTTCTTCCGGTGGACAGCATGGGGACACATCCCTGCAGTGTGGTTGTGGGTCTGGTGTTGTTTGCATCTGGACATAAGTGTGAGCTGTCATGTGTGTCTTAGGGACCTAGGGACAGGTGAGACGTGGGTGCCCTTGGCCCAGAGCTCTTTTTATTGCATTTACAAAATATTGACATGTTAACTGTGAAAATGAATGGGGTTCATTGTGATATTTCCTTTTTTTTTTTTTTTTTTTTTGGTACTGGGGATTGAACTCATAACCTTGCACCTGCCAGGCGGGCACTTACACCACTGAGCTAAAGCCCTGGCCATTGTGATATTTCCATACACGCATACATCATGCATTGACCGTGCTCATCCACTCTCCCTCCCTCACTCACTCCTCTTACACTGTCTTCCCAACCCTCTTCCTATTCCCTAGGCAAGTTTCTTTTAATTTCTACAAATTAGTAATGACATGAAATACTATGTCTTTCTGTGTGTCTAGCTTATTTTGCTTAATATGACAGGATTTCATTCTTTTTTTTTTTTTTTTTTTTTTTTTTTTTGCGGCACTGGGGATTGAACTCACAACCTCGTGCCTGCCAGGGCAGGCGCTTAAGGCACTGAGCCAAACTCCTGGCCCTGGTTTTTTGAGGCAGGGTCGCACTGTGTAGCTCAGGCCGGCCTTGCCCTCGCGTTGTAGCCCAAGCCGGCCTCGAACTCACAACGCTCCGCCTACCTCAGCCTCCCGAGTGCTGGGATTAAAGGTGTGCGCCACCACGCCCGGTCAGGATTTCATTCTTTATGGTTGAGTTATACTTCATTGTGTGTAGTTCACACCATATTTTCTTTATCCATTCACCTGTTGATGGGCACTTAGGCTGATTCTGTATCTTGGGTTTTGTGGATGGTCCTACAATAAGCATGGGGTACAGGTTTCTCTTTTGCATGCTGACTGCATTTGCTTCAGATATATACCCAGGAGTGGGATGGCTAGAAGTTCTAGTTTTTGTTTTTTGAGGAACCTCCACACTGGTTTCTATTGTGACTATATTAATTTACATTCCCACTCACAGTATATACGGGTTCCTTTTTCTCCACATCCTTGCCAGCATTTGTTATTTTCCGTTTTTTAAAATAAAACGCAAAAATGCTATTTTTATGTTCTCACTTATCCTTAGATGTTTTATCTGAATTCCTTCAAAAAACCCATCTCATCAATACTACAAGGTTTCAGAGTGTTTTGAGAGAGGAAAGGATAGATGGTGGAGCAGAACTTGAGAGGCAGAGGATGGGGACGCACCATACTTCCTGTTTGTCAGCCAGTGGTTCCTTTCCCTTTGGGCTCCTCTCTCTCCATGGAGCTCTGGAGGCTTCCATATCTGCCCAGAGCACCTATGTGCACATGCGCAGAGACCACACCTATTCTACATACTTGCACATGCCACTTAGGCACATGCATGCACATGAGTACACACACATGCACTCACACGTGCATGTGCGTACTGCTCCAAGGGGCCTGCCTGTATGTACTGCAGTGGGTGGGTGCGCATGTACTTGTCTGACATAGCTTATCTTTGGGTGTGACCTTGGATCTGTGACTGTCATGTGCATTTGAGGCTGAATGTGAGAGAATGTATGTGTCCTATGGAACCAGGGGTGACTGGGGTCAGGTTGATGCTTGGCACAGTGTGTCTGTGGAATGGAGTGTGTATGGGCACATCCTCCTGTAAGAGTCTCTCCACTCCTAAAGCTGTTGGGACATTGAGCAGAGCAGACACTGCTGAGAGCGAGAGGAGGAAGGAGCAAGGTGGGAGGAAGGAAGAAGGTAGGAGGAGCACTTTCATGGGTCCAGTGCCTGCCTTTACCTCCATGGGCTTGGGAATACTGGACAGCTTCCATTTCCCCTTTGTGAAGCAGCTCCTAGCAGTATGGGATTAGATCTAGCCCCATGACTTCAAGAGTTGGGCCTAACAGTCCTGTCTTTGCAGGAGGAGCAGCTGCGGTCTCATGAGAATAAGTTGAGGCAGGTGACTGCAGAACTGGCTGAGCACAGGTGTCACCCAGTGGAGAGGGGCCTCAAGTCCAAGGAGGCAGAGGAGTACCGGCTGAAGGAGCACTATCTCACGTTTGAGGTGGGCCTCCAGTGGGGGCATTGCAAGGGTTCAGGCTGGGACCGGAGGAGGAGGCCAGTTCCCTCCTCTACCTCCCACCACCACCGTCCTCCCACAGCCAGGGGCTCCTCATTTGGGAGCTCCCTACTGTGGGTGCTCCCTGGAGGCAGGTGTAATCTAATGATGAACCATGGCTTTCTGTGGGCTAATTTTACACAGCGCAGCTGGCAAATGATAATTGAACAATTACACCCCCACCTGGGTCCCTCCAGGAAAGCTAGGGGGCTCCTACAGGAACTATACCTGCCTTTCCAGGAGCCTGCTCCACCTTCACCTCCCATCCCAGACAAGCCTAGCTTCCTTTGAAGATTTTACAGCTAGCCCACAAAACTCTCAAACCCTGGCCACCCAACACCCTCCCTCACTTGGTCTCATTTTCTTTCTTTTGGTACCAGGAGTTGAACTCAGGACCCTGCGCTTGCCAGGCCGCTGAGCTATATCCCTGGCCCCTCTCGTTTTCCTCTTGCACATGTATTTAGCAACAGAGCAGTTTAATCTCCCTTTTCATGCTGTCACTGTCTAACCACTGCCCTGACTCTGCCTCACAGTGCTCTGCGGATGGGGCTGAGCGAGCATGGCCTTTGTTAGGAAGGATGTGGCGCCAGGTTAGGGGAGGAAGTGGGAAGCACTTGTCTATTTTGGACTGCCCTCGGATGCGAGTGGCCAGACAGACAAACGGAAAGGCTGAGCCTGAGCCAGGAAGTCCTCAGAGCAGGAGCGGCAGGACATCACCAATCTCAGTCTCTAGATTTCTACCTTGACTTTCTGTTGAGGTGCAGGGTAAAGAGGAGAGTTCCTAAGGCAGACCTGACCTTTTGAAAAAACAAAGCTTGATAGCGTTTTGAAGTCTGCTCACATCTACTCTCTGCAGTGTAAAAATAGTGACTGCAAAAGCTACCATGACCAATCTTTTGTTAAATAGTAGACCTGATTTTCATTTCTCTTTTATTGACTGATTTCATCCTCTTACCAACTCTGTGAAGACTGACTGTATTGTTAATCTCCATTTTATTGGTGGGGAAACAGGCTCAGCGAGGTCAGAGTACTTACTTGAGATAACACAGCTAGGAAATGCAGGAGCCAGGGTCCTAACTGAGGTGACTGAAGCTCCAGCACACTGGGCTTCTCAGTCTTACCTGGTTTAACACAGGGCTGGGAGGAGGTGAGCAGGAAAGGTCTCGCTCTTGTGGCAGAGCTGGGGGAGAGGAGCCCCTGACCATTAGTCACTAGTCCTGCAGGACACCAGTCTCTCCTGACTCTGGTGAGGCCCTAAGTTGAGGCAAGACCCCCAGATACTGCTGAATCTGTCTTCTAATATTAATACCAATCAATAACCCCCTTTAATCATTTATGAATAGTAGTTCCCCCATACCCTCACTAACATTGGGCTTGTCAAATGTTTTAATCTTTGCTACTCTGACAGGTTTAATAATCAGTCTTATTATTATTGTTTTAATTTACACTTTTTGAATTGTAAGACATAACTAAATTCACTATCTTAACCATTTTTAAGTGCATATATAATTCTACTCACATTCTTATGCAATCAGTGTCTAGAACTTTTTTATCTTCTCAAACTGAAATTCTGTACCCATTAAACAATAACTCCTGTTCCTCTTTCCTTAGCCACTGACAACAACCCTACTAGTGGCTACCTCTATGATTTTTAATTTTTTTTTTTTTTTTTTTTTTTTTTTTTTGGTGGCATTGGGGATTGAATCCAGGACCTTGTGCTTGGTTTCCCATTGAGCTACATTCCCAGTGGCTGTTTTTGCTTTTGCTTTTGCTTTTGTTTTTGTTTTTGTTTTTGTTTTTGAGACTGGGTCTTGTGAAATTCCTCAGGCTGTCTTCAAGCTTGAGACCCTACTGCCTCAGTCTCCCATGTAGCTGGGATTGCAGCCATGTCCCACTGTACCCAGGGTTTTTCCATGATGCCAGCTGCTCTCTATTCCTTATATATGTGGAATCATGCAGAACTTATTTTTTGTGATTAGTTTATGTAGTTTAGCATAATGCTAAGGTGCATCCATATTTTAACATGTTTCAGAATTTGTTTCCTTTTAATGCTAAATCATATTCCATCATATGCACATAATCATTTTGTTTTTCTATTCATCAGTTGATGGACATTTGGGTTGCTTCCATCATTTAGCTACTGTGAGTCATGCTATAATACACATGAGTGTACACATATCCCTCAAGATGCTGCTTTCATTTCTTTTGGATGTATACCCCGAAGTGGTATTATTGGATCAGAATGTAATTCTGTTTTTAGCTTTTTCAGAAACCATTACTGATTTCATAGCAGTGGCACCATTTTACATTCTCACCAGCAACGTACAGTGTTCCAAATTATTCACCTCCTCACCGATACTATTGTGTGTTGTTTTTTGATAACTGCCAGTGTAATGGATATGAGATGATATCTCCATGGTCTTGATTTGCATCTTCCCAGTGATTAGTGATGAATGTATCTGTACGCATTTGTTGTCCATTTGTGTATCTTCTTATTTTTGGTATATTGTGTTTGAAGAAATGTCTATTTGTATCATTTTGCTCATTTTTCGTAATCTATTTTTTTGTTTGTTTTTGTTTTTTGAGATATGGTCTTGCAATGTAGTTCAGGTTGGACTTGAACTCACTGTGTAACCCAAACTGACCTCAGATTCATGGCAATCCTCCTGCCTCAGCCTGTAGAGACTGGGATTACAGGTGTGCACCATCACCTGGCTCATTTTTAAATCGGGTTGTTTGTTATTTTTGGTGTTGAGTTGTAGGAGTTCTTTGTATATTTGAGGTATCAACCCCTTATAGGTATGTGATTTTAAACTATTTTCTCATTCTGTAGGTTGCCATTTAACTCTGCTGGTTATATTCTTTGATGTGCAGAAGTTTTTATTTTTTGATGTAGTACCATTTGTCTATTTTTATTTTGTGGCCTGTGTTTTTGGTATCATAGCCAAAAATCAGTGACAATTATTCACATTTTTCAAAATTGGAAGTGAAATTTCTGTGTTTTTATTGAACAGTTTATTTTCTTTTTATTGATTTGTGAGAGCTCTCTGTATGCTGAGATTAGTCTTTGACTATACAGGATACAAATATTTTTTCTAATTTTGTTATATGTCTTTTGACCTTGTTTTTGGCGTTTTTCTGCCCTTTCCCCAGAAAAGCCGTTATGAGACCTACATCCATCTTCTGGCTGTGAAAATCAAAGTGGGCTCGGATGATCTGGAGCGGATTGAGGCTCGGCTGGCCACCCTAGAAGGGGATGATCCTTCTCTCCGGAAGACACACTCGAGCCCTGCCCTCAGCCAGGGCCATGGGCCTGTGACTGGCAGCAAAGCCACTGGGCCTGATACTTAGCTGGTGTGAATGTGCAGGCAAATGGCCCTTGAGGGGTCAGTGAGCACAATTCTGGCCAGTGGCTGCTCGGACCAAGTTCCAGCAGTTGATAGGCAACCAGAGGAGTGTGGAGGGCCCTGTGGGTCAAGGAGATAGAGATGCTACTCATGGTGTTGGGCCTCTTGCATCCTGGGCCTTCTCTGGCCATGACTCCCCAGCCCTTGTTGCCTGCCCCACACGGGGCCTCACTTTGTAGGCCAGGGCACGAATGCTCTAGCACCTTCTCCCTGGAGAGACTGGGAGGGCTGCAGCTTCCCCAAGTCCCCTCTTCTTGCTGAGCTCCTCACTTATCCTGTGTTTGTGAGGGCAGGCTTGGATCCCTCACCCTGTTCTCTTCCTTCGTCCTCTGAGTTGACCAGCCGCAGGTCTGTGGACCACCAGCACTGTCCCCTCCTCCTCCTCCTAGCCACCTCTGCAAGCGGGTGCGGTTCTCCTGCCTCACACTGCAATAACCCAGGACGTGAGCTGCCTCACTCAATGCCAAGCCAACCCTGCTCACATGTGTGCCCACCTCTTCTCCCATCCTCTGAGGCCACTGCTGCCTCCTTTTTTGTATGGACATAAATGTGTATATATGTATATATACATAAAAATTATATATATAGAAGGAACTCTTTTAAAGGTGGTTTTGGAACTGCTATCATCAGTTAGAGGATGAAATCAGATGAAAGAAAAGTGTATTTTGGAGCTCTGTTGTCTGTCAGAAGGGCTGCCATGTGGCCCTGGGCAGCCCTAATGCTCTATGAGGAAAGATGGAGAGAGTGCTGACCTCGCCCTGCCTGGCCTTTTCCCCTTCCACCTGACCTGTGACTCACAACTGTTGTTCCAGTTGATGGTTTTGGACTAAACAGACAAGACGTGTGTGCCGCTCCCTCTGCTGTAACGGTGTCCTGGGAGTGAGTGGGATGGGCCCATGGCCCTGTTTGTACTTAAATCTTTATGTTGGTGCTACCAGGTCTGAGCTCCAGAGGTGGCCTCTTGTACAGACCAGCCACACAGGAATAAAAGGCACTCCACCTTGCAGACAGCCATCTGTCAACAAGCCCAAAGATGTGTGACAGAGGAAGGTTCTAGAAACCATTAATTCCTGGTCTTGGGAAAAGGTGGAATAACAAGTTGCTGATTGTTGATGTTTCTTTCATTTTCCTAGGGAATCAAAAAGGCTGAGCTAAGGATATATCTGGGAAGAACAGAGACATTTACTACATTCCCATCACAGATTAAACCTGCATTCTTCAGACCAACAAGTGGATGGGGTGAAGGCATCCTCGATGTGGCTGATGAGCCAATTCTTCCTGATGTTTAAATAGATTACTGTAGTTTGGCCAGCAATTTGGCCTCTGTGGTAACATATTTAGTTAATAAGATAAGCCAACTCTGCAACTAAGTACCTAACATTTACAAGCCCACTCACATTTGATGCAGGGACATGTGACTAGGTGGAGAGATGTAGTGATTTAAATCCAAATTATTTAAGTTGGATCAGCGGAAGTGTTTTGTAACCAAACCATCTGGTCTCCTTGTTTTGCTCAAGGGAAGCCAATGTTCATTTAAATGGAATTGAAAAGGCAATGTAGCAACATAAAAGAACTTGCTGTATTTCTCCACATTGCCTCCGATGTCCTTTGATTTTCAGTTCGTGTCCTGCCCTCCACTTCATGAGGGTGAGTGATGACTGCAGAGTGTGAGCACTGTCAGCCTCAAACAGATGTGCTTCCCCAAGCACTAGTGTGCCTCCCATCAGTAAAGAAACTTTTAGTTCACCTCCTCAATTGTATAATTATTTATTTGTAAATTATATACATGTACTACTGTACTAAAATACTATGTACATTATAAAACATACACAAAAATAGAAATTTAAAAAAGATGAGATGAAAATAAATCTAAATCAAAGTTCTGATATTTCTTCCTGTATTCTAATGGACCATCATGCTACCCCTACAACTTCTGTCCCTAGTACACTCATTTTCTTGGATTATCCAAATCCAGGCCCTGGGAAATGCAGTAAGTGGTTTGCGCCACCTGGTGGTCCTGCGTAGTGACCGCGGGCTCAGGACTCTTGTGGGGGCTGACCCTTGATGACAGCTTTTTGTGCCTTCATTCTGGTCTTCAGTGAGATCAAATGCTTGCTGCCGGCTGTGCTGAGGACAGTGTGATGAGGAAAAAGTCAGACCAGCTCCTTGTCCTCATAGGGCGCACAGTCTAGTGGGGAGAGAGATGGGCGATTACTCTTTGGAATGCTGGGAGGGGGTGAGGAGAGACATCGAAAGTGTTGCAGTAGAGGGAAAAAAGAACATGGGGGTAGGGAAGAGAACTGACGCAGGAAGCCACCAGAATGTCCTACATGTACCAGGGTACAGGGTGGTGGACAGGAAATTGTGTGACAGAACTGTAGCACTTCTGAGAGGCAGATGCTTGAGGGGCAGAGTGAGGAGGGGCCTCTGGTCAGCATGCTCTTAGACCCCAGTGAAGACATACAAATAGATGACATGATGGGGAACGGCTAAGGAATTTTATTAGATTGTGGCCCTAGACTCTTGGCCAAGTATGACAGGTATCCTAGAATCTAGGACAAATAATGAAGATACCAAATGGGGTCCTGTAAAGAACAAGGAATTCACCAAAGGTCACTCCAAATTAATTGGAGATCACATGGAGATTGGTGAGTCAGAGTCACAGAGCTGGTTTCTTTTCTTTCTTTCTTTCTCTCTCTTTTTTTTGGTACCAAGGATCGAACTCATGATCTCGTGCTTACCAGGGAAGCACTTGAGCCGCCGAGCTAAATCCCCGGTCCTTTCATGGAGCTGGTTTTTGACTGAAAATTTAGAAGGCAACAACTCAAAGCCCCCAAAGAATTAAATAAGGACACTAAAGTGGGTCATGATAAAGTTGGTGGGTTTACCAACAGGTCATAGAGAGTTAGTTTGGGATCCTATAGAGGTCAGTGGTCACTAAGAAGAATTATTGGCCCTCACAATATTTATGAGCAAACTCAGAGCAGAGGAGCCTAGATGAGACCATTGGATGGGAACTGAGAGAGATCAGTGATTTTCAGGTTTGTGCAGCATTTATAAAGTTCATTATTTGCCTTTTTTCCTTTGTAATAGGTGTTTCCCCTAGCATCCCCACAATGAATATAGTGACAAAGGCCTTCCTTTATTTTTCTCCTTCTTCTCCCTCTCATCCAGTGTTTGCCATTCTGTGATTCAAGGATGCAAGGCACAGGATACTGTCAACACTGCCACTGAAGTAGCCACTTACTAGGCACCTCCCAGGAGCAGTCCTGGCATAATATCCACAGCAACCCTTCGAGGTAGGTGTTTGCATCATCATTCATGTGGAGGAAATCTCAGCCTAGGAAAGTCACACAGCTAGTGAGGGAGAAGAGCTGGCACTGGAACAAACTCAGACCCGATGGTTGCCTAAGTCCCTTCAAGCTTGTACCTCTCTGTTCCTCCCATCTGTGGGTCTCTTGACTAAACACTTTCTGGAGCGTTCATGGGTGTGCATGCTATGCACACATCTGTCCACCCACACAACCACAGGTACACACAGCTCTTTGGAGAGAAGACTTTCTCATGTTCTGGCTGGAACCTACTGGTTCCTGGTGCTGGGCACTGGTTTAATAAATTAGTCAATGAGGGGATAAGCCTGGACCTACGTCTGCTGTCTCCATACTTGGAATCATGTGCCCTTCATCAGGGCCTACGGGTTTAGGCAGGCCCTGCCTCTGAGGGGATATAAAGCTGGGGGAAGAACAATATCCTGTGGGCTTCTGAGCTGCGGCTGCTGTGGTCCTCCTGGCAGTGAAGGTACCCATTATGGTGCCTTGCATGTCTGGACTTTGCCTGTGATGCGCCCAAGACCCCAAGGGTCATTTTGCCACAGCTGCCCCAGTGCCAACCCCACAACCCTTCCCTCTTCATCTACCCAGGTCCGGAAACTGTTGCCTCAGTCCAGCCTCGCAGCTCCAGGGCAGGCACTGGGCCCAAGTTCTAAGGCTGAGTTTGAAGCAGAGCAATTTACGTCAGTCTTTTGGCCAGATTCCCTAGCAGCCAGCGGGGACACCTTCTAAATGTTTTGGGAAAAGGGAGGAGGGTTGGAGTCTGTCCTGGGAGCCAGGGTCGGGGTCACAGAGATTTTGGAGAGGGCGTCACTTCCTTCTAGAGACTGCCCTGGCCCTCTCTAGCCTTCATTGCGACATCCACTCCTCTCGCCACAGTCCTCACCTGTCCTCCCTCCTTACCTGAGGGCTAGGTACACACAGTCAAACAGCAGGTATTTCTGATTTTATTTATAATATAAAAATGTTCAAGTGTCAACAGTCAGGTGTTCCGACATTTCAGGGCAGGGTTCCCATTTGTTTCTGTTTGGGAATGATTTTTTTTTAAACAATTGCCTTTTTTTCTTTTTTGTGACAAATTAGCATTGGATCCAGTTTTGAGGGTTGGGGAGGGCAAGACTGGAGGGGGAATGGAAGTCATAGGTGGGTTGGGGACTGGCTGTGAGAAGGGAATGGTGTAATTTTATTGCTAAAAGGGAAATAGAATACACTGTGGAGTGGCTCTTCTCGGTCCCAGCGTGACCATGCATCCAATCTAAAGAATCTGAAATGCAAAGGACATGCAGGCATAAAATAGAAAAGACAACCTGTAAACGAAGGCGCTGCAGAGGACAGAGGACGTCCTGGAGGCCGGAGGGGAGGAGGAGCCGTGAACATTGGGCCCCTGGCAGAGCTGCCCCCTCCCTGGGCCCGGGGCTGCTGGGGAAACCTCTTTCTCTGTTCTCTTTTAGCAGCTGTGAAGAGCGGGAAGGGTCCCTCCCCATTCTGGTTGCTGTCGCTGGGCCTTTGTCTCTCCCTGGAAGTCACCTGACACCAATTTCAATTCTAAGCTTTTGATCCTGTCCTCTCCTCCCAGGGGGCCCAGGACTCCAGATCTGGTCTGGGGGCAAAGCAACTTTTCACCTCAGATTCTTGCTCACTACCTGTAACTCCCCCACCGCCCCCTTTTCCCTGCTTTCGCTCATCCCCCACCAACTCGGGATCCACCCCCAACCCAACTTCGCGCAGCCTAGACTTCTCTCCAGGAGCCCCAGGATAGCGTACAGCAAAAGGCACCACAATATAGGTTTCTATTAAAGAGTCAAAAAATTGGCCCATCTCTCTTTTTTTTGTTTCTTTTTTTTCTGAAGCTGTAAATCAGGATGTTACATATAAATAGTTTCCCTATAAAAACGTCTTTGCCGTTAGCTAGTATTATAAGACAATTTTTGCTAAAATGAAAATAAAACATTTTGTTATACTTTTTTCCTTTTATAGAAAATAAAAATATTTTTATTTCTGTTTTGCCCTCCTTGCTGTCTCCAGTCGGTGGTCTCTGGTCTCCGTCCAGACAGTGGGGCGCGCGGGCAGGCGGGCGGCGAGGCGGCGGGGGCGACGGGCCCTAGAGGGGCGCCGAGTCCTGCTTGGCCCGCGGCGGTGGCCCGCGGCTGTGTCTGCTGCTGGCCCGTGTGCTGTGGCTGTCCAGGGAGTAGTAAGTCCTGCTGTCGGCCGCCGGACACAGCGGCGGCGAGTCCGAGCGCAGCGCGTCGTGCGCCGCGCGCAGGCCGAGAAAAGGCGTGCTCTCAGCAGCCAGTGCCCCGTCTGCGTCGTCCGCATCGTCGTCCGAGGCTGAGCCGCAGCCCGAGCCACTGCTCAGTGACAGCGAGTCCCGCGCCGCGCGTGCGCGCTGCGCCGCCAGCCCGTTGAGGCGCGAGCGGCGCCAGCGTCGGGGCCCCGCCGACGTCCTGCGAGACGCACCGCGCGCACGTGGCCGCGGCGGCGGCGGGGGCGCGCACTCCTGCGTGGTCTCGTACTCGTCGTCCTCCGGGATGCGGAAGGGGCTGGCGGGCAGGCTGCCCAGGCTGCCGCCGAGGGCGCAGGCCCCGCGTCGAGGCCCGGGCCCCGGGGCGGGGTAGTAGTAACTGTCGTAGCTGCGTTGCATGTCCGCGCCGGGCCCGGGCCCTGGCCCGGGGCCGGGGGGTGCCGGGTGCCGCAGGAGCGGCTGCTGCTCCGCCAGGCGATAGCTGATGGGCGCGGCCGGGGGCAGGGAAACAGCATGCGCTGAGTTGGGCGATGTGATCTCGAAGGTCGGCACCTGCGTGGCCAGCGAGTAGTGGAAGTCCACGGGCGAGAGACGCGCGGGCGTGGTCAGGGCCGACACGTACCTGCGGGGGAGGCAGAGACGTGGGCCAGGGGTCGCGGGTGGGAGAGTCAGCGCAGCCCCACCCAAACGTAACCTTTTCGCGAGGGAGCCTGCCAGTAATTCTCAGTGGCTTCATCTCCCGCCTGTCTCCTTATCGTGGTCCGCTGATAACCATCGTGATACTGGGATGATTCTAAAAATGTATTGGAGATAACCCAGCCTGTAGAAGTTCTCCGTGAACAGTCATTTGCTGTGGTCATGCGCATAGCCATGGGTTCAGGCTGGGGCATTTTACCTGTCTGGTCTCATCTAAAACAGTAATTATGTAAGACTTTTAGGTTAGGGGCATATTATACACAAACCGAGACCTTGGACATAGCTAGAAAGTGGAGAGTTAGCATTTGAACTGAAGCCAGGCAGGAACCACAGCACATATTGTCCAATTCCAGAATTCAGTAGTCCTCACTCAGATACTCCTGTGATCTGGACTCACTGTGCCCGAGATAGTTGAGCCCATGACCTCATGGCTTCAGTGAGGCCCCCTCTACCCCCATACACTGACGTATGAACTCAGAGCTACCACTGAGCTACACCATTACAGCCCTTTTGAAAATATCGTGAGACAGGGTCTTGCTCAGTTGCCCAGGCTTGCCTTGCACTTGGTATCTCCTGTCTCAGCCTTTTAAGTAGCTGGGGTTTCAGGTGTGTGCATACCAGGCATATTCCTATATTAAAGCTGAAAGTTGCCTCAGGGAAGTGACCACTCACACCCCAGGTCAGGTCCTCAACCTCACTGAGATGTATATGTTTGGACCATTGACCCCTGGTTTCTTCAAAAGTTTGCCCTTGCCAGTATCTCCCAGTATGGGTCCCGGGGACCTGGCCCTTTGTCCCACTGTGAGCCCATCAGCCTCTTGGCCCACCGCTGTCTACTTTAGGATACGGAGCACTCACTTTGATGTTCCTCTCAGCACAGGCAGGTACCTGCTTGCTCTCTGGAAACCAGCTCAGAGTGTCTGTCCCCCGCTGCATGTCTGATTAGCCACCAGGTTGTACCGTTCTCCTCTTTCAGAGCGTACTCTCCACCCTGTCCTGTGGCACTGGGTACTTTCTCACCCCCAGGTCCCTCCTTCATTCTATGCAGTTTCCAGAGTAATCTTTTCAAAGTCCCAGCTCTGCTGAGGAGGCTTTTCTGTTGAATTCACCCAGGCTGCCTGTTGGACCCAACTCTACTGCTCCTCACAGCCCTGCTCCGGACACCTCGCTCACCAACCATGTTTTTCAGTGACTGCTGTAACTGTTCCCGTGGCTCCCTGTGTCTACAGGCTTTCCTTGCCCATCCCTCTACTTCACACTTTCCCACTAGTTTTTAAGGAGCCCTAGTTCTGTGGCTACTACTGGTGACAGTGGTAACAGGTATGAAGCAAAGAGCTCTGTGTGTATGCACGTGAGGTACTGTGCTCCCTGATCTACAGCAGGGGGAAGAGTGCAGAGGGGTGGTGAAGCCGGGCTGGAAAGGTTGGTCTTGAAAAACCTGGCTGTCTTCTGGAGCAGTTGGACTAGGTTTCTCTTACTTGGTGTGATGTCCAGTGCCTGGTACTTTCTGTAGGCTGCCGTGAGCCTCAGCAGTCTGTGCCTGGGTGGGAGCTCTTCAGGAAGAGGACCAGGCGGGCCATCTCTGCATGCCCTGCCGGACCTGGCACGGAATATGGTGAGTGGAGAGTAGGAGGCGATCTGCTCCTTTGCCTCCTCCCCATCCTGGAGCTCTCCCTACAGAGCTCCTTCTTGTACTTTGCTCCCACAGGCCTGACTTGAAGAGGGCCATCTGGGAGCTGGGCTGCATGACTCCTGGAGTCAGGGAAGAAGGGAAGTTTCCTGGTTCATCCTGCATCTGTTGTTCAGAAACCCAACAATCCTTGAACACTGGGGCCTTGTTGTTGGTGTTGCCAGGGCCAGTGAACAGTCTTGGCTTTTGTCTGTCCTGCACTGGTCAGTGTCCTCAAAGGCCTTCTCCCTTCCCACCCTCCAGTCTATTCAGCCTTTGTACCTTTCTGCTTGTACAGGGACTTGGGACCTCTAGGTGATCTGGGCTAGGCAGCCATAGGTGCTGGTTGTCTGGAACAGCCCCTATTTGTTCCTGTGCAGTTATTAATATTCCCTTCAACTCTGACATTTGTCTTAGCAAGAGAGTTAAGCTAGGTGGTCTCTCTACACCAGGGTCCACTGGCCCAACTTGTGGTCAGTCCGTCACTAACATGGTGAATGTCCCCCAGCAGACTACTTAACCTTCCTGAGACTTAGTTTGCCCACCCAAACAGTGGAGACAAGGTTCTTTTAATGCCTCCGAGGTCCCCTGCAGGCCAGCCTCTGGCCAAGGTGGGCCCAGATCTGGGGGATTGGGACTGACCTCTCACTGTGTGGGGAGTCATGTAGGGAGTCCACGGAGTCATGGTAGGGTGGCATGGTGGCCCTGCGCCCCTCCTCCAGGCTGTAGGCCGCTACCCGCCGAGCCCGGGCCTCCACACACGCGGGGCTGTTGCACTTGCTGGTGCCCACTGATGACAGCATGATGCCCGACTGGGAGTCAGAGGTCAGGCTCTCCGATCGTTCCAGGCTCCACGTGTGGCTCTCGTGTCTGGGGAAGCCAGATGGGGTGAGGTGAGGGGTCAGGGTGGCCCAACAGGTGTGTCCATGGCCACCCCCTCCCTGGCTCTTCATCCTACGCTGGGCTCCCTTGGCTCACTAGTGCTTCCACTGTGGGCTCATGGAGTATCATAAATATCAGGAGAAGGAGGGCTAGGGCCCTGTGGATAGCGAGCTGCAGTGTGCAGAGTCCTCTTCCTCTCCTCCCTGAAACCAGCACCCCCAGCCTTGCCTCAGAGTCCCTGCCTGCCATGGTCCTTAGTCCCCACCTCAGGAGCCCAGCCCCAGTGGTCTCTATGTTGGGCCCTGACTATACCCCGGTGCTCCCCAGGGAAGGAGGGCCCAGCCATGTTATTTCTTGAGCTGCCTGAGCTTTTATGCTTGTGTGAACAAGCCACTCTGGTTCTGAAGAGAAGGTCCCGGTGGACTCTGATTTCTGTGGCAAACTCAGGAGAAGGTGTCAGATAGCTCTGGACGCTGGAATGAAAGGACAGGAATCTACACGTTTCTGTGGGCTGTGGCGGTGCCCACCTGTGGCTGGAGGTGGGCGTGGCTGTGGAGCAGTGGTGAGAAGGAGAACAAGAGTGGCTCCCAGAGAAGGTGGTCTCAGTTTCCCTCCGGATGACGTGGTCTGTGGCTGGCACATTCTTGGAAATGTACTGGGACAGACAGACAGTTGGGGTAGGAGTTAGTGATGGGGACCATATTGGCTGTCTTTCCCAGTGAGGATGGGAGAGTGACAAACACTGAGCTCTAAGTTGGGAGGTGACCCATTAGGTGAGAAGTGACCTGCTGTTGGGGCGATGATGGCCCTAGCAAATCAGCCCCCGACTGGCAGCAAAGTCAGCCGTCCTGGTGTGTCAATGCCCAGCAGGCTAGTGGTGGGCTGGCTGCTGCCCTGGCCCTTCCTTGCAGGGGGCGTGAGAAGGCTGGGTGTCCAGCAAGGGCTCAGAGGGGTGCCTGGGAACGCCACTCACGTCTGCCATCTGGATCTCCTCGGGGTCCAGTCGGGGGTGGCTGGGCCCGTTGGCCAAGCTCCGGTTCTGGTGGGCTGGGCACATGTTCTGCCGGAGGTGGTTATGCATCTGCTTCCGCTGTTTTCTGCACAGGGAAAGGGTGGATGAGCTTGCATCTTCTCCCACAGTGAACCTTCCTGCGTGTCTCTCCAGGGAACCTGAGTGGCAGGGAACCCCACTACTTTCTAGCTGTGTGACCCTGGGCAAGTTCCAGAAACACTACATGTTTCACTTTCCCCTTCTGTAAAGCCAATTCCAAAGATCAGTGACCATTAAAGATATATAAGCTGTTCATGCACAGTGCTGACACCCTACCTCTCTTCATCTCCCATTCATTCATTCATTCATTCGGTATTTACTGAATTTTTACTGTGTGCCAGACACCACTTTGGAGCAGAGAAGTGAGACATGATCCCTGCCTCCCACAGCCTGTAGGCCAGTGGGGAAAGCAGACGATAAACACATACATTAATGAAGTAGATATTTTCAGTAAAGTTTTATGAAGAGAATAAAACAGGGTGCTGTGAGTAGGGAGCCAGGGCCTGTGGAATTACTTTATGTTGGCATACTTTAAATGCTTGATAAATCTGTCTTATAACAAACAAATCTGATCATGTGACTCCTCTGTTTAAAACCCGTCCCTGGCCCCCTGGCCCATTTTCCCTCTCAGTTCTTCCAAGAGAGAATCTCTTGCTGCACTCTCCCCACCCCTACTTGTCGCAGCCTTGGACAGCCTGTCTCTGACCCTCTGCCCTCTCTGGCCTCGGGCTGTGCACACGCTGGTCCTTTACCTGCATTTCATCTCTGCTGCTTCGCCTGACAACTGCTCATCTCCTGGTCTCCAGCCTAAATGCTGCTTCCACAGCAGACACCTCCCCTCTAGCTGAGGTGAGGGACCTCCAAAACATGTCCTGTGACTTTGGACTGATTGCTTAGGATGTTGGCTGTGTGTATTTGAGGTGCCTGGGACAGGGCCTGGTGTCTGGCAGGCACTGAAAGCATGTGTGTTGAATGAGTAAACGCAGCCACGATTAGAATACAGTAAATGCAGAGGGGTTTCCTTTCTCCATACTTCTCAGACTCCATTTTTTCTCTTGGGTTCAGTCCTTTTGAGTTCCCTAAGCCCAGACTCCCTCCTTACTCCCCACCAGCCTTTCCAGTCCTAGACTCATCCAAGGTGAGGCCAGTAGGCCTTACTTAGTCTGGACCCAGAGGTTCAGTCCCCAAAGTGATGGCTATACCTAGACCCTTGGCCTCCAGATATGAACAAATGTGACAAATATATTTTTCTGTACCATATCACTCTACAACCTTCCTTGGCTCCCTACTGCCTGCAGACTCCCTAGCTTGGCCCCGAGGCCCTATGGCATCTGGGTCCCAGCTATCTTTTTAGCCTCTTGCCCCATTTCTTTGACTTTGCCCTTTGCCCCAACTAGTCTGGGCTGGTCCTACTGCAGGCTGTGGCTTTGCCCATCTGCTCGTCTTTCAGCTCAAGCTGTTCACCTGACTTGCCTGACTTCCCCAAAGTTCCGCTGCCCCCGCAGCCCCCCAAGTGGTAGGCCAACCCCACCTTCAGGTGCTCCTGTTTCAACTGCTCCCAGGGTGGGGCCAGGCAGGGCCTTTGAGGCACCTGCCTTTTCTGGAACGCAGCCTTTTGGTGCTTTTCCCTCTTTCTCCTCAGTGCCTCCTACCAGACAGCCTGTGCTCTAGGAGCTGTGGGATCAGCTGTGCCTTCCTCCCAAACCTCAGTGTCCTGTGAGGTATATGCCAGGCTTATTCCCACGAGAGTTCAGAGAGTTTCCCCTGTTTGCAAGGTCACATGGGAAACGGCAGAGCTGGGTTTGAACCCAGACTCACCTTCTTCCAAAGCCTGTGCCCATGACTCCCCTTGGTTCAGTCCTCTGGGACTGTCTCCCCGTTGTCTGACTCTGCTTCCCAGCCCTGCCCCTTAAGCCCACAGCTGCAGAGGCCCCTGCAGGCTTGAGATGCAAGGCTGTGGAGGCTGAGGCTTGGCACAGTGGGGTGCAAGTGGAGAGTGTGTCCCTCACAAATCATCTTGCAGGCCATCCCCTGGCTTGTTCTGTCCCTGGCCTGAGTGTCTGACACTTACTTGGTCTTGCAGTAGGCGACAACACAGACAATGCCCACAACCAGTAGAGCCACGCAGATGCCAGTGATGGTCAGGACCCTCTTCTGGTACAGCTCCTCAGCTTCTGCAGAGGCAGAGCGGACATGAGGGGTGGGGCAGGAGGAAGAGCCCATGGGGTGCAGGTGCAGACACCCCTGTCCCAAGTGTAGATTCCCTTAGCCCAGGTCCTGCCTGCTGTGTCTATTCCTTCCCTCCTGCCTGCTCCTGGATTCCCTTTTGCTTCCCCCAACTCCCCCTGACCCCTGGACCTGGCCACACCCTCCCAGACCCCATGCCAGCCCTGAGCGCGTGAGTGAAAATGCAGGGAATGGAAGGGGATGGAGGGAGGTGAAGATCGCAAGGCCACCAAGCAGTGGAGGGCAACCCAGCCTGGCCAGCCTCCTGTCCTTCTCCAAGGTGGACTGGCAGCTACAAAGAACCCTGGTGGCTGGAGAGTTGTTCCTCGTGGTGGACAGAGACCCTGGGCAAAAGGCTGGCTTAGCCACCGCCCTTCCCTAAGAGGGGTTGGTGTACACCAACGACAGAGGCTGGACTTAGGGAGGCCAGGGCCAGGGGCAGGTACAAGCAGGCAAGGCCCAGGGAGGGTGTGGAAGAAAGACTCCCTCAGCCTGGCCAGGTTCTGGCCTGGCCCATCGCCCCCTCCTGTCCCTGCTGGTAAGAAGTCTACCAGCAGCACCGCGGTGCCTAGAACTGCCCTTGCTGGGGAGATGAGTGAGGCTGGACATGAAACCTTCAGAAAGCCTCAGCTCTCCTCTCTACCTTCCATGCTTGGTGGGGCCAACTCATCCGTCTAAAACAGAGACAGCCAGGAGGAAAGAAAGGAGAAGGTGCTAGCATTGGCCATGGTCAAGGTCCCAACTCTGACCCACCTTTGGGTTGGCCCCTCCACCTTGCCTCCTCCTCCTGGCTCAGAGGTAAGTTGAGGTGGGGCCCTCATGCCTTGGTGGAGCCAAGCACAGGCACACAGACCAGCAGCCCCAGGGCCATGTACACACTCTAAGGCACACATACGTCACTAACTGCCTGCCGGAGTCAGGATGCGCCCTTTCCAGACATTCACACATGGACTGCACACACTCCAGTAACTGCACACTCAAGCTCAGGAGGCTAATTCCCTGTCAGGTGGCATCAACCAGACCTCCACTCCACACCCCCATGTGGGCCCTGTGTCTGCAGTCCTGTCTTAGGCTTCCCTCTCGCCTTCTCAGTCCTCTCCAGTCCTTGGAGACCACTCTGGTCATGGTCAGTGACACCCCACAATGCCAACTCTTGTGGTCACCTGACTGTCTTCCTTCTGGTGCCCGCTGCCCCTGGCCTTTGTGTAGTCGCTCTCTCCTGGGTGTCCTCCTTGGAGGCTACTCTTTCTGGTTTAGGGGCTACTCCCTTCTCTTCTGCTTGTGATGGAGGGCAGGAGGTCCCAGGGCTCTTCCTCCACCTGCCCTGCCTCCCTCTCATCCAAACTTCAAATCCCAGCTGAAGCCATTCTCGCTACTTTTGTCTCCTGCCCTGGCTTCTCCCTGAGCATCAGGCAGGGATCCAAGGGCTGTGGTTCCCACCTTTTTCCACTCCTGCTCCCTGCTCACCCCATCTCGTTAGCACAGTACCTGTTGTCCTGTGGCTTAGGCCCCAACATGGACTCATTTTTGACTGGTCCCTTTTTTCCCATCATCCCCTGATACCTGATCCACCCGCATATCCTCTCAGCTCCACGTTTCAAGCAGGTCTTGGATGTCACCATCGTGACCATTTTTTTTTTTGGCTAGGAATTGAACCCTGTGCCTTTGCTCTTAAGATACACCCCAGCCCTGTTTTATTTTTTGTTTTGAGACAGGGTCTTGCTGAGTTGCTTAGGCTGGGTTCAAGTTTAGGATTCTTGGGCCTCAGGCTCCCAGAGTGCTGGTATTACAGGTGCGAGCCACCATGCCTGGCTCATGATGATCATTTGGGCTGCTTCCAGCTTAGTCCAGGATGATGCCCCCTTTTACCTGGAGAGGGTCACTTTATGATAGGCCTTTCATTCCTCCTCACCCCACCTTGACCTCTGGCTGTCGCCCTGCAGAGCTACATTTATTGACAACCATAAAGCAAATCATTTTAGTCCTCTTAGAAACTCACAATGGCTTCTCCCCATAATTTGATAAAGCCCAAGGCCTTTTCATTTTCTCCAAGGCCCGTGATTACCTGGTCCCAGCCTTCCTTTTGGCTCTCATCTGTGTCCTCTCCCTGATGTGGGACTCAGGAGCCACTGGCAGTCTCTATCCACTGAAGTAGGCACACCTTCTCCAACCACTCAATCTCTCTGCTTGTGTGTCCCCTGCCTTCACCCTGCCTCCAGTTGCTTTTAGGGTTGACTACCAAAGCCTTCTTGACCACAGAAGCTCCCTCCTGCAGCCAGGCAGTAGCTCGTGGCCTCAGTTTACTTTCTATATAGCACTTAATGCCACAGATGCTTTTCCTATTTGTTCCTCAGGAACAAAGGAGTGCAGGGATGCCACGTGACTGGTAGGTTCTGGTGTAGAGTGGATGTCTGTTGCACACACACACACACTCCTTTTCAGATACAGACACACATCTATATATACCTACACTCACTCTGCACCCGGCATCCCTGACTATAAGTACTCAACACTTAGCCCAATGACATCCTACTCCCCCAAGCGCCCAATTCTCTAGCATCCTGCTCTGAGACCTAGGTGCAAGGTGGACACATTCTCCACGCGCCAACACACACATGCTCATACTTGCAGATTCAACCCTCTGTTCCCTGCCACAGTATGGAGCCCACACAGCCTCCACCCCACCCTCTCCATGCCACTGCAGCCTCCACACAGATACTAACATGCAGACTTTGAGCCCTGCCTTCTACTGAGAACAGTTGGGCCTCCCCAAACCTGCTGTGAGAACAGCCTTGGTATTTCTGTAGGCTCTGCCCCAAGTCTGAGGCCCTGCCCCACAGAAACCCCACCCCTGAACCCTGCATGTCTCCTGCTGTGACACCTCCAGGTACTTGAGGCCAGGGCAGAACCTCCCTGGGTAACAGGTACAGAGCCAGAGATCTGGCAACACTGATCCTCAAAGAGTCCCAGGGAAGCCTCTAGGGGCCAGGAGGTATTTTAGGGGGTGGAAGTGGGGCAAGAGGTACTTGTAAGATTCTGAGCTAGGAGGCAAGGGCCAGGCACCAGAGGCCAGGCCAGCTCAGACCCTTGCTGGTCTTGCTCACAGATGCACACACATATCATGGGGACAGATCACCGAGGGACTGACAGTCTCAGGCAGATGGCAAAGCCTGGCAGACAGACATGGGGCGGGGGCAGGGGCAGAGGCAGAGGCAAAGGGGAGTTATTAGCTACTAGTTTGATGCAGATGAAAAGTGATGGAAATGGGACTGGGAAAAGGAAATAGCAATAAAGTAGGATGGAAAGGGATGCCTCTCTGCACAGCTCCCCGAACCAGGCTTCTGTGGCTCCCCAATCCTGGCCCTCCAAGGGGCTGTGTTCAGACAGGGCCCCCTCTCTCCTCTGGAGGCCACTGAGTGCAAAGCCTAGGGACCCCCCACCCCAACCTCCTAGCAGGAGATCTCCCTTGTTTAGCAGGGTTGCTACTGTGTATTGTTACGAGCTCTAGTTTGCCCCCAAATCAGCATAGTTTGTGCTAGGACATCTTGATTGGGAGAGGGGAGATTTTTAGAATCATTCCCTTTCAGTTTTGGAGAAGAAAACCAAACAGTCAGCACCCGGGGAGTCAGAGGCTGTGGGGAGAGGTGCTGTGCAGAAGGCATGGAGTGATACACAGAGGTTCCGTACCCTTTAATTCAAATCCAAGGTGCTCTGGCAGTGCAGAAGAGAGGAGGGTGGGGATGAGGTGGAGGGAGAGAGACAAAGAGAAATGGGAGAAGGGGAGGGCAAGGGAGAGAAGGAGAGAGAGAGAAACGTTCGTCAGGACTCTTCAGACACCAGCAGCCAGCCTGTGAGGTGAAAGCAGGTTAGTAGTGTCCCCTCCCAGCCTCCTGAGCTCCTTCCCTGGTATCCAGACCCCAAGAGCCCCAAGAGGGATAGAGAGAGGCAATGTTAGAACTGGCAGGCAGGGCAGGCTCTTTAGAGATGAGCAGTGGGTTAGTACTTGGGGGTTGGGGAGGGAGGCACAGGCACAAGAGTCAGCTGGCAAATGTTCCCTGGAGGAAAGGGCTACTGGGTATGGGGGCCAGGCATGCCCTGTCCACTCGTGGCTCCAGCACCAGCCCTTTAGCACTCTCAAATCCTCCCAGAAACAGGCTACCCAGCTCACTTATGGGGCCCTTCCTTCTGTTCAGAAAGAGGGAATGAGCTCCCCAGACTGCCCAAATGTCCATGCTCTGCCCCCTGGGCCTCGCCAGCCTGCCCATCTCCTAGAATCCTGGGAGATGGGAGGAGCAGGAGCCTGGAGAAGAGGAGACTCCGGGCAGCAGGTTACTACTCCCCACTTCAACCGTACAGGGGCCTAAGGCCCCCAAGCGTGAGCTCACTACTTAGAAGATCATCACACAACTTGAAGAATGAGAAAAGTGTGTGTTCACCTGAGAACTCCTCACATAGCTGACACATTCATTTCTGAATGTGAAATGTGGGATTTCAGGGCTTTGCTAGGTAGATATCCACACCACTGAGAGATTAAAGGCCCTGGCCCAGGGGCCAGCTTTACCACTGAAGTGCTGTGTGGTCACGAGTGACAGTCAACCTGTCTAGGTCTCTGTGTCTTACTTAGCTGTTAAGTGATGATCAGCCCTGGTCATGGGATCCTGGGAAGTTTGCAAACCTGGTAATCATCCAGACAAAGGGCATCAGGCTTGGGAGCCCAGAAATCTCCATGGTATTATTAAAAGGTTCACCTTCCATTCTAAGGTGCAGCTGGCACCGGCCTACAGGTCTGAATCTCAGTTTCATTCCTAATTTGTTTAGTGGATGTGGGCAAGCCATAGTTTCTGTGTCCTCTTCTGTTGAAAGTGCCCATACACTGTCAGAGCAGGTGGGAGTAGGCCTGGTGGCAGGAGGCTCAGTATGTCATGCAAGGGCACCACTCTGCCAGCCTGGATTTACTCCCTCTCTGCCTTCACAGACGCGTACTCCTGGCTAGAGCCAGGGTGGACATGACATCGTGTGTGATGTTCTCATTTGCCGCCAAGGAAGGGGAGCCCAGGCAACCAGCAGGATGTCCTGAGCATTCTTTACCCCTGGACCTCTCCCTCTGCTTGCTAAAAGGGATTCTAGAGAGTTCTACATTTGGCAAAGGGCAGAAGAGCAGAATGATTGAGTCAGGGAATAAGGTGGTTCTGACTCTGAGAACCTTGAGGTAGATCCCTCAGCCCCCCCAGTTCTGTGCAGAGACCACCCCAAGGAAGCACTGATGTTGATCCTGGCCCTGTGAACTGGAGCTCTGTCTTCTCCTTTGCTTTCTTTGCAGTTTTGCTTGAAAGTCTGAGACAGTCACCCCAAGTAGTCTGTTCACTTCTCCTGGGGTGGCTAGCCAGGCCCAGGGGATGCACAAACTTGACAAACTCAAAAGATCTCAGGGCAGTGCATGGAGTAGTTAATCCTGGAGCCCTGGGGGCTCTCCAGGCTGCTCAAGGGCACTCACATTGTTTGAACAGTCAGTTACGTGCCCCCCTGCAAGAGAGAGAACAACTTAGCCTGACATGGCACCCAGGATACTAAGAGCTGGTCTGCACCCCACTTTTAGCCAAGGACGTTATATTGTATGAGGCAGCTGGGGCCTAGTGGTGCCAGGATGCTTTTTCAAGGTCACACAGGGAATCAGGAGGCAGAGAGAGACAGAGAGAGAGAGAGAGAGACTGGAGGCCAGGTCTCTACTCTGTTGGGGCCTAAGCTATGGCTATTCGTGCCCTTTTAGTTACGGAGCAGGCCCAATTGGCTGTTCCTGGGAACAATGACCACTTGAAAAGAAAGCAAAGGCTCCTGAAACCCTTTGAGAGTTTTCTTCTGTCTCTCATCTAGGAACCAATCATAGTAGTAGCAGCTTCCAGGGCTCCTGATGGTGTACTCTTTGAGTCAAAGGCTAATACTGTTTCGGGGGGACCAGTGGTGGCTGGCATGATTAGTAAGGTCATGAAGGCTTGGCCAGTCACCAGGTAGGCAGTCTTTTCCCTGGAAGCATGGGAATGGATTCTGAGAGCCTTAGGGCCGTGTCTGCCCCAGTAAAGAAAGCAGTCTCCTACTCATGTTCACTGTCTGTTACTCAGCCAGGATGAGGTGGCACTACTAAGTCACAGGAAGGGTCTATTGGCCAGAAATTTGCATATGACCAATAACCATGGCAACATGAGGCTAGACTCCAAACAGGGCCAGGCTTCCCAGGTAGTATGCACATTCTTTATCCTGGACATATCCTACGACACATAGGCATAAGGAGCCTAGACAAGAAGGTAGCAGTATGTGTGCAGACGTGAGCATGTTCCTGTGTTTATAGGTATGTGTGCTTATATCTGTGCATGTGTACAAGTGTTAGCCCACACTCATGTGTCACATGTGTGTATGTGTGAGGGTGTGTACACACGGGCTCCTGTGTTTGCATCTGTGCATGCAGGTGTGAGGCATGCTGGTGTGTTTGTGCATGTGTGTGCAGGCGTGCATACTCATTCACATGGGGGTATACAGATAGAGTGGGGCTGTCAGTGGAAAGACAAGCTTCAAAGTCTATTGGGATCACAGGCTCTACTTCCTTGGTCTTTGCAAAAAGCCTGGTGTTGATGTGGTTTGAGTGGGCTGCTAAGGTCACACACTTTGCTGGGGATGCCAAGGGGCAGTCTCAAGGGGCTAGTGCTCCCCCAGCTCTCCCCAGTGCCAGCTATCGCTGGGACAGGTGTTAAATTGCACTCCAGTGACAATAGCAAATGCTCTGCTGAGAATTTCACATGCATCACTTCATTTCATCCTCCTAGCAATCCCATAGGCACAAAAGTAATCCCCATTTTACAGATGAGAAAACAAATTCAGAGGGATTAAAGAAGGCCCCGGAACTAGTAAGCTGGGCAACCGACAATTTTTTTCTCAGAACTGGAAGTTGGCCACTTCAGCGAGCACGGTACACTGCCTCTGCAGTCATTATCTGCTGGAGCAGCATATGAGGGTCTCTCTGGGAAAGGACTTTAAGAGCAGGATCCCTTTATAGAAAGGTAACCATAACTGTACTGGTGACACACATGAGAAGGCCAGGGACTGGGCTGAGGGCTGCATCGGCAGACTCTTTTATAGGCTCCTGGGTTGACCCTCCCAACAGAGCCAAGCTGAAAGCTGAAATAGCCCAGCTGGCAGAAAAGCCTTGGACAGTGGCCCAAGTGCTGAAGGTTCTGCTGCTGTGACTCAGAACTGCCTGTCCAGAACAACCCCACAAGGCAGAGAGGCTTTCCGCCAAAGGGTGGGGAGGAACACAGCCCCCACCGCCCTTCTCACCTGGCCCACACTCACCTGGCTATTCCGCCCCATCCTGAGTTCCTCCTGCCCTATAATTCTCCATGTGGCCTAGATCTGAAATTCTTCCAGAGCGCCTGGGCTCTAGAATTTCTTTTCTTTCTCTCTCTTTCTTTCTTTCTCTCTTCCTCTGTCTTTTTTGGTGCTACTGGGGATTGAACTCAGGGCATTGTGCATGCTAGGCAAGCACTCTACCACTGAGCTACATCCCCAACCCTCTAGAGAATTCTGTTGGGCCAGAGTTCCCTTGCCACAGGCCCTTATCCCTCCAGCTTGCCTCCCTGGCCCCTTACTGGAGGGCCTATGCACAGTGCTGCTTTCTACACTATGAAGACACAGTGTCCCTCTGTGCCTACCAGCCCCACCCATGAAGGCCCCCATGACTAGTTCAGGTTTAAGAGTACCCTTCTGGGGTTTTGTGTGGTGGTCTGAGGAGACCGGGAAGGTTCATTTCTACATCCTGAGACCCAGACCACATGAGCTATCAAAAAGACCCTGAATCCCACTTGGGCATTTCCCAGGGTTCTACTTCCCAACATTCAGGTATCACATGGAAGGTCTGGTTCCTAACTCCTCATGGGGCCCAGCTGTCCACCCCCAGGAAGGAGGACATGGTGGGTGGGCAGGGACCTAGTCTGTTCTGCTGGATGGGATGGATGACATGTTTCAGGCCTGGCAGGGCAAGAGACCATTGAGCTCCAAACCAAGTCGGCAACCAGACAGTGAGTGGCCTTTTGCTCGGCTCCACCTCCACCTGCTGGTGCTTGAAGGAACTGCTCCCAGGCCCTAAAATAAGTGCCTCACAGTTTACAAAACTGTAAACCAGAGATCTCTGACTTTAGAAGTGGGAAAAGGAAATCCAAGATGGGGATTCAAACCAGAGAGGTCCTGGGAGGAGTCATCAATTAACTGTTGGCTTTTTATCCCCTCTATCTTTTAACATCACAGCAAGTCTCACCCTACCCCATCCTGTAGCCACGTAAATATGTCTGGTACCCACAGAAATCATTGTGTTGGGCCCTGCTCTCCCTCAAACTCTCCTCCTTCCCTCCTTGGCCCTGAACCCCAAACCAAACACACTCCAGCTGGACCATAAGACAGGTTTTTGAGACCTGTTTCTCTCTCTCTCAAGCATATCAGCATACACATGCACACCCTCGCTGCCTGACACCTTCAAACAGCATTCTGATCAGCGAAGGTCTCTGCATATGCCTCTTCCCATTCTGGCCAGCCTGTCTGCCCCTAAAAGTGGGGAAGAGCTCTGTATATGGCCCCACAGAGAGAAAACTCAGCATTACTGTACCCAGGCAGTACAGCCAACATACTGGGGGGCACAGAGTGCAGGGGGATGTAGCGGTCTCCTCTGCGTGGGTTTCTGGTGAGCACGTAGGATTGACAGGAGCCCAGGGCACTCCCATTTTCCACCCAGTCTTAACAAGAAAGGCCCCGTCCCTCCCACAGGGGAAGACTGCCAGTCACCAGGGAAGAGAAGAAATAGAAGAAAGAGACATACTGGAGAAGTTGACCATTGCGAACTGCTGACACCTGTCCCCGGTGTATCCCACAGGACACCTACCAAAAGAAAGAAAACCAGAAAGAGAGAGCCAGGATAGCAAGACACAGGCATCGCAACACCCCGGCACAGGCTCCTGCCAATGCCAGCTGGGTTTCTTGCCACCGTTACCATTTGTATTGATCTTGCCACTCTGCCCCTTACCTGCAGCCCTGAACTTTAAACCCAAGGATTAGGCCAAAAATGAAAAACAAAGCAAAACAAAACAAAACAAAAGAACTAACAAACCAAAATACAAAAAAGAAAAGAGAAACAAAACAAAACAGCCAAAGATCAAAACAACCAACACCCCTGGCCCTATGCCCTACATTGGGGGGACTGCACCCGGAAGCTTTCTAAGGAGCAGGGACTTGTGTTTGTATCTTCAAACATACTTTGCTTAGGATCTGGCATGTACAATCGCAAAGGCAGTTTCTCCAAACATCTCTGTCCGAAGAATCCGTTTGGACATCTGGAGAAGGAAAAGGGGAAAAATCACAGAACAAACTGGCATCATCCGCGAGGCTAAGGTTAGAAATCAAAGTGCACAGTGATGAATGAGAAAAATCAAGTCAGGCACTTGGGGTCACACTTGTAGCTGGAGGGGCTGGAGTAGGGGCTGGGTGGAGGGCTCTGAAATCTCACAAATCTCTCTAATAGATGTGGCTCCGTGGGTGTGGGGAAGGTGGGGGTGGGGTGGGGAGGAGGATGATTTAGGGAAGTAGGGTGGGATGGGAGGTTATTGACTAATTGTACTACTGGTCATGGAGCTTTCCTTCTTACCTGCCTGGTGCCCCAGAAGCCAGAACTGTAGCCCCTTGGTGCCAGGCAGACAGCCAAAAAGGGATACCAAGTTCTTGGGAGCCACTCCTTCTAGGCCCTGTTGAAGGATTCTCTCCCGTGCTCTGGGCAGCTTTTTTTTAATTCATGAAACATCCCCCAGAAAGCTCCAAGCAGAACTCTGGAAGGCTGTTCCCAGACTGTGTGTCCATGACAAAAGTGACCTAGGAGATGTTTGATCTGTTTTCTAAAAGAGGTTCCTGTGGCCAAATAAGTTTAGGGAATTCCTTCCCAGGACTTCTTAGAGAGCTGCAGCCTATATTAGCATATGAAAGGTTATAAAAAATCTTATAGGAAGAAATAGCTAGAATTTCTAGTATGTTTCAAATTCATTTGAACACGGAGGGTATTTTTTAGAGGAATTCTGTAGGACACCGTTTAAGGAAGGCTGCTGTAGAGTAATAGACATAGGGAAAGCTTAGTAAGGAAAGGGAAAACTGGAGAGGAGCTGACCATTGTGAACTGCCGACTCGGGCCCAAACCTGTCTTTCTGACTACGGTGCAGGGGGAGTTTGGAGCAGGTTCACTGGGCGACCCAGGAAGCCTGTGTCACATTGGAAGCCTGCTGGTAGCCAGCCTGGGCTCTCCTGCCCTTTCCCTGTGACCTGCTCTTCTTCATGGGTCTGGCTCTGTCCTGCACCTTTCTTGCATCTTGGCTTGCCTGTAGTTCCATTCCCATCTCCCTGACCTTGTCCTTATTCCCAAAGTACACCTCCTTCTGCTCTCTGGCTGCCACTTCTCCCTTCAAGGAAGTCTCTGTCTTGCAGAGTTCTGGGAGACATGCCCAGCCTTGTTACTCTTCTGAACCCCAACAAGGCCAGCTAGCTAAGGAGAAGCTTATGGACAGGGCTGGCTTGACCCCTTCCCAACATCTCCCTACTCAGCGGTGGGTCTGTGTTACCTTGGCCCATTCTCTAGGAAGCTAGGGAAGCCCATGACTAATGTTCCCTCAATAATAGATCACTGTTCAACACTAATCAACCTAACCTTTCCCGAGAGGTGAAGGTGCTGTGCCCTTTAGCCTTCTCATGTATATGAGCAGCAGAAAGGCCCTTGAACTTCCCAGTGAGAGGTGACCACTGGCTGTGATAGACACTCGTAAAAACCCTGTGGCCTCAAATCTAGGAAGTGGAAATGGAGGTGATTGGGGAGCAGAGAGCTGCAAACCTCAGTGGCGTCCCCTGAAGGGTAGGAAGGAGGGTCACTGCAGGTTGGAAGTGTGTGTGCAGCATGCCTGGCTAGGGGGGATGAGGGCTGAGGAGTATCTGGGAAAAGTGCTGGTGATAGCTTGGAGGAGGGGGTCCCTTATCAATATATCCTTTTATCCCTGACCTTGTCCTTAATCATTTAAGCCCAGGAAGATGGAGGGAGTGGCTGAGGTTTCCCAGCCACCTCTAGTCAGGCTCACCTCCTCTTCCTCTGCTTGGACACTAATGTGGGGAATGGGGACAGAGCAGGAGAAGCAACTTTTCAAACAGAAGCACCTTTGGAGGTGGAGGATAAAGACCCAGGAAGTTATTGAAATGACTTTTGGAATTCACAAAGGAGTAAGAAAGAGATGGGTTTGACTGTGTCCAATGTTTGGGATTAGTCTAGCTCTTGGATGACTCAAGATGGGAAACTAGTGTATGTACATGTGTGTGTGTGTGTGTGTGTGTGTGTAAAAGAATAGGGGAGTGCAGGGGCAGGAGGTGACAAAGGGACAATTTCTTTCCATTGTTGACAAGCAGGACTGCTGTCTCATGAATCTTGGAGACCAATGGCAACTAAATACATCCTTCTGTCTCTGATTTCACACCCAGTGTGCCCTATTCTGATGTGTTCAAGCATCCTTATATCTTTCATGGCCAATGAGTTGCACAACTCCACTGGCACCACTGACACCATCTATAACACAAGTGTGCTCCTGGGATTGTGCATCATTCTGGAACTAGTCTTCCTGCCTTGGGACAGTGCTCACCTCCTGTGGAACAAAGAAAAGTCCTGGGGGGTGGGTGGTGTGAGGGATGGGAGGACTGGGAGCCCATGCTATGCTTTGGGAGCACTAGCTCCTTCAAGGGGCACCAGATGCTCCAATTTTTTCTCCTTAGTCCTGCCTGTTGAGGCTGGGGTTTCCCTAGGGAACACTCTGGGAATGGACTGGGCCTGTGGTCTCTCTAACCTGCCCCCAAGACCAAGGGAACAGAGTCCAGGGTGCACTCACCCATCAACCAGGGTGGGAGTCTGGGTGGCTGTGTTTTCCACTCAAACTCTGAATTTCAGGGGCAAGAGGACAGATCGGAAGGAGCGGTGAGTAGCAGCCTTCCCAGTTCTTCCTGCTAAGTCATCAGCTATGACTCTGGGAAGGTCTGTACCCAGGGCTGGAGAAGAGCAGGTGTAAGACAGGGGACAGTGAGGAGAACCCACGGGCTGCATCTGGGGTGACAGAGAGGTCAGGACCTCTGCATTCCCCTTTCCCCACCCTGCCTCCCGGGCCTCAGTTTCTCCTTTTGGTAGCCTGGGGATAATGCCATGTGTGCTGCCCTCACCCAGGGGGGAGGAGAGGATGGAGGATGAGGGTGTGCTCCAGGCACTGGGAGGAGTGAGGGTTTCGGAGTTCATGAAGGGCAGGTAGAGATGTGTGAGGATGAGCAGGCAGATGGGCGTGGGCTGGGAGAGCAGAGGGATGGGGCATGAGCTGATGGGAGAGGGAGGCATGCCACTGGTATGTGCACAGGGCTGGAAAGAGTCTTGTTCTGTCATCATCCCCTGAACCAGTCCCCGAGAGTCACGCATCAACCGTGCTCAACAAACACACGGAGAGAAGAGGAGAAAGCAGCGAGAGGAAGTGTGGAGGCCCCTGTCTGGCCCAGACAGGAGACAGTCATCTTGATTTGGACCCCCCATTTTCAAATCCCCTGAAGTTTTCTTTCTTTCTTTCATTTATTTATTTATTTATTTATTTTTTAAAACAACAACAACAACAACAAAAGTCAGTATCAGTGACACTGTTTCTTTTGGCACTGAATTCTAGAAAAACAGGAGGGTTACGGAGTGTGCCTGCTTTCCAACACTCCCTGCAGGGCTCTGAACCAATACACAACAACAAGTGTAAGAAACCAGGAAGGAAAACTGAGTTTTATAGAAACTGGAATGAAACTGAGCAGTGTAGTTTCATTATCCAAGCTAAGCGGAAATGCAAAAAAATCAAAATAAAAAGTAAACAAACAGCACAAATGGTAAGACGTGAGTTCCATTTCCTAATTTCTTTCCTTTTTATTCCATTCAGGTGTCATCAGGAGCCCCAAGAGGCCTTCCCCCCTTCCCTCCCAGCTCACCAACCACCAGAATGGCCTCTGGGCTCTGCCCAGCCCCCTCCCCCCTGCCCTTCTCCAGCACAGCTCTGAGGACCGAAGTCCCCACCGGGGATGTCCCTCTCCCCTGCGGGCAGACAAAGGGAGTCAGGGAAGTCAGTTGCAGGAGCCCTGACTGGAGCTGACCAGGGGCGCTGAGTGGCTCTGGTTAGAAAGCCTGAGTTCTAAGCAGTGAAGCCAGCTGGCCTGGTGGGGAGGGGAAACAGGGCACCTACCATCTTCACAAGGGCTTAGGCTCCTGGGCTCTGCTTCTCTTAGATTCGCCCAGGCTCCTAGAGGTGCAGCCTCTGAGAGCCCACACGTCTCACCCATTCTTCTCCTACACAGAACTCTAGCCTGGAACCTGGGCCCCCAGGGCCCTCCTCAGCCCTGGCATCTGTCCTAGGGGTTGAGCCTTTTGTTCCTGGAGCCAGGGCTGACTTCAGTGACAATGCTGGATGCCTTCAAGAGTCAGGGGTTCAAGGGGTTAGGGGAGAGGACAGGCCTGATGTGGGAGACAAAGAAAGGGGATTCAGGGGTGCTCCATCTCTGGGAGGGATTCCAGGACCCTTAGGAGTCTGCAGCAGGTCTGTTCCAAAGAGCTCAGAGCATTTTCAAGGCAAGAATGTTCCCACAGTGTAACACAAAAGCAGCTCCCGCTTAGAGGCTGAGGTGGGGAAAGAGGAGGGCTGAGGTCTGGCTGACAGCGTCCCTGGAGGACCTGTTGTGGTTCTGGGACCGGCCCCTAAGGACTGGAGTGGGGGAAGAAGGAGGGGATGGTGGCAGGTAAAGGGGGGACCAGGGAGGAAGCAGCCAAGGAGGCCAGCTGGGGCCAGAGCCACAGTCCTGCCTGGCAGTGCAGCTAAGCTGCCCTGTACTGAGGGTGAGTGAGGAAGCACCGCCTCTTGTAACCGTGTCTTTTGGTGGTGGGGTCTTTAAACATCCTGGTCTCATTGCCGGGCCCACGTTCCTAGGAGGGCTGAAGTCAGGAAGGGGGATGCAGATCTGGCCTGGGAGGTGAGAGGCAGGAGTGCCAGGAGGGCTGAGTCGGACCGTGTCTGTGGGGAGCGCAAATGCCTCTATCTGCCTCTCCACCGGTACTTTGGTGGCCTTTGCTCAGGTGCTGTGGGACTGGGGCAGCTTTGGCACCTTGCCAGGGCCACAGGCTTGAGCTGCTTTGAAATCCCCAAGTTATTTACTTGACGCCCTGCTCACTCCTCCCTCCTCAATGTCCACTGGAAAATCTGTCCAGGGGCTCTGGGGCCAGCAGCCCAAAACATCCTTCTGGGCTGGGACAAGCTCTCCTGACTACCATTCTCCCTGCTGCTTATCTACTACCAGGAGTGGTCAGTTCTGAGCTCCTAGGAATTCCTGCTTGGGCCACTCTGACCTCCTCTGTGGGGGCCGCACTCAGAGAAGGGTCCTTGCTGGCACCCCTCACTCCATGGAAAGGGGCTGGAGGCTAAGGGGCACACACAGCACCCAGGACACACTTGGACACTGGGTTCCGTGGGCCAGGGAGAGTGGCCAGATCTGAGGTCAGCACGGGATTCTGGAATACCCCTCTTCTTCCCTCAAGGCTGCAGGAGTGAGACCCTGAGGTGCCAAGGGCTCTGGAGCTTGCAACCTGCCTGATCTGTCAGGCTCCTCAGCGCTGGGGGAGATGCAGCCTAGGACATGTTCACCCAAAACATATTTGGAAACTTGCTGATAGATGGGAGGGAAAGGGAGAGATAGAGATAGAAACAGAGATCGATAAAGAGAAAGAGAGAGATAGAGACAGAAAGTCAGGAAGGAAGAGCCCAGTGTCTTAGACTGGCATCCTTATGTTCCTCTGGGGTGTTGATGAGAGGTGGACATCAGGAGATGGGGCAGGTGGTGGCCTAGGAACCTGGGACAGCAGGAGGCCCTGTGCCCCTTAGAGCTTGCATGTCCCTATATGCTAGAAAGGGCTAGGAAGAGGGGCAAACTTGCCTGTCTACAAACCCTGGGGACCCCTTGCCAGTGACGTAAAGCCCGCTTTTCCTGGAGCCCTCCATTCTGCCTCAGCACCTCCTGCCCTACCCTTGCCCCCATTCCTACCCCCACTGGTCACTTACTTGCAGGAAAGCTGGTTGATGCCTTCGATGTAGTAGCAGACACCTCCATTGACACAATAGGACTTGGCTGTCTCGTTGCACTTCCGGGCATGCCCCGACCAGGATGATAGGGTGGTGCTCACTGAGGGTATGAGAGACACGTGCCAGTGACCCACTGAGACCACCTCTGGATCCCTCCGTCACATTTTATCTCAAAACCAGAAGATCCCCAGAGAAGGCAGGAATGAATGAGGAGAGATGGTCTAGGGGTCCCTCTTGGTCACCAACAAGGCAAACCGGAGGCCATCACAAGCTCTGTATGCTCAATGTGCCCCGGCACCTATGATGTGGGCAAAGTTTCTGAAGGCCAGGAAGGCTTTCATTTTCTTCGAGGGAATGAGAAGTCAGCAATAACTGTTTCCTCTTTTGGAATAAAGGCCCGACCCTTCCCCTTCCCCTTCCTTCCTGTCTTCCCCAGGCCTCCACTGTGGCTGGATGAGGTGCTGCTGTCTAGTGTAGGGGACAGTGCAGGGCGAAGTCACCTGCTTCTTGCACTGCTGAGGTTCTCATGGCAGACCATGTGGCGACAAGAAGGGAGCGGGGACTGGCACTTGTGTACACTGGCATTTTCTATCTGGAGAGATGTGGCAAACCCTATTGTCCACTCTCTTCCACCCGTCTTTTAGGGCTGGGCTGGAATGCTACAAGGCCATCTACGCTTCATCTCCCGAAGCATCCAGGGTCTCCTCCCTGTTGCCCAACACCGGGCAGCTCCCTCCTCCCCCATTTCATCAACTGCTGCCTCCAGGCCAGGGAGCCTCCAGGCCTTGGACAGCCCAGGTGATAAATCATGGGCTTCAGGTTGTTGGGAAGAGACAGACTCTGTGTGTGTGGGGGGGCAGCTGGGGTGTGAAAACTGGATGACAGCAAGGCTGGACTCCAAGGCTGCTAACCCAGACTGTGCAGCTGATTGAGCAGGTTCCTTTGAAACATGAAAATAATAAAAGCTCTGCTTTTCCATCCAGAAAGCTGGTTTCAAGTGAAAATTCTTGTGCCAAATGTCAGTTTTCATCTGTAAGATGATGCCCTCTGCTGTGTGTCCAGATTGGGTTGCCAGAAAGGGGTTCCTGCTTTCTCCTCAGCTCTTTAGAGCTCTGAGGGCCTCTCGCTGCCAACCAGCAGTGGCCTTCTGACTGAAGCAGCCCATCCTACCTCGGCCAGCCCTGTCTCCTCAGGGGTACTGAGTGTAACAGGGAGGAGGTGAAAGCAGGAGGAGTGGGGCAGGCACTTGGCGCCCTCAGTGTTTAGACATGTAGGGAGACAGATGGCGTGGGGGACTGGGAGTGTATACACAGCTCTGCCTCTGTATATGTCTGAGGAGCTCGCTGATAAAACCCAGCGGGCAGGACCTGCTCCCACCTTCCCCTGCATATCATGCCTGCTGCTGAGCTGGCATCCTGGAGCCCCACCCCTGCAGAGGTCTCCTCCAAGGCTCAACCGCAAACCCAGCTGGGACCCACATGCTGGCTGGGGAGAGGAAGCTTTGTGCTGATGTCTGCCCCATTTCTGGGTCAGTGAGACCCAGAAATCTAAGAGAGGGACAGAGAAGAGAAACAACCGAGGTGACCGTGCCTGCAAGTTATAAAGTCCCATTGCTGCTGGGTGAGTCCTAGAGGTTGTCTTGCCCTCCAGTGATCCTGCAAAGGAGGTCTGAGGAAACAGAATGGCAAAGAGCCTGTCTGGAGTCACAGTGTGTGTGTTGTGACAAGGTTTCAGGGCTCCTGGTATCTAGTTGTGCATTCTTTTCAGCAACCCAGTCCCTTGTGAAAGCACATGTCAGCACCAAGGCCTGCCATGAACACATGAATGGATACCAACATGGACCTCAGGCCTGGGGCCTCCTGTGGGCCTTGGGTAGACCACAGGAATCTTGGCCCAGACTTGCCAGGCCTATGGTGGCTCACGCTGCAGCCAGTGGTGGCAGAGACTGCCCACTGTTGTGTCCTCATTGTTATTCCACCCAGGCCAAGTGACCAGTGGACAGGAATGAGATGCCGAGCACTTGGGCTTGTCACGCATACAGTCTATGCAAGTGAGGCCTTGGGAGGCAGAGGACAATGAAGGAAGATGGAGCCCTCCCACGGAAACTGAGGTGCATTGAGCCAGGGTTGCCAAAACCACATCATGGGAGTGGGGCTGGGGCTCCAGAAACGCAAAAGGGGAGTACGGTAGGGGATAGAGTCCCAGAAAGTGGTGAAACAGTAACCGCAGGCCTCCCCACCTCAGAAAGGCCACTCTTCTGTCACGGCAGGGCCTTCCCAAGCCACTGCAGCCCAACTCTGCTGGTGGTGAAGTCACACTCCAGGGAGACTCTGTGGCCTTCTCACACTCTCCTAGCACATGTAGGTTCTGTGCAACGTGTCTACACTCCCTTGTTGGCCTACCTACACTTTTTCACCGTGTTTGCCTATGTCTGCAGATGTGAAGGTGACACATGAATTCTGAGTGAGGGTCTGACTACTCCCTTGAAACTTCTACCCATCCAAACTTTTCAACATGTCCCAAACCAGGCTCCTTATCTGCCGCAGCAATCTTCTCCAGTCTTCCCCATGTTAGCAACCAAATGGCAACAACTGTGTCTTTCATTTTTCCTTTATTCCCTAAAGCCTTCTAACCCCAAGGGTGGCCACTTCTACCTTCTCGAGAGGCTCCATCCCTGTTTCCCTGCTTTTTCCCTTAGTCCAGGCCACCATATCTCTTCCTTCACCGGTCTTCCTGCCCTCTTTCTGCTCGCCTTCGTCTTGACCTTCTTGCTTGGCAGCTGCCATGCTGGTCTTGAAACCATGTGAATCTTCTCCCTCCTTTCCCTGATCAAGGCTCCCCAGGGGCTTCTCTTTGTCCCCTCAGTAAAGTCCCTGACTCCTCCTCAGGCGAATCTGGGCCTCTCCACTTCTCTTGTGTCATCTCCTGTCCCTCGCTTTTAAAATGTTCCCACCACACTGGTCTCAGTCCAGCTCCTCTAATAAGCTAGGTGCCCTCTTGCCCAGGATGTCCCAAATATCAGTGTCCCAGAGCAACTCCTCCCAGCTTCCGAGCTGCTCATGTTCTTTCCTGTTCTTTGGTTAGCTACCTATGTGTCTACGTGTAGTATTTGTTCTAACCTAATTACATGAGCCATTTTTAGCTCCTCTACTATAACATAAAATCCCTTAGGGCAGGACCACATCTGTCATATTTCACTAACGTCCAGTACCTAGCAGAATGCCTGGCATATAACAGGTACTTAGCTAATGTTTACTGAATGCATAAAGAAGCAAACAAATATGATTTTTCAGAGAAAAATGCCTTGTGCTGCCATCCTAGGACTAATCTGGTGTCCTTGGCTGATGATATCGTCTCTGTAGATTAAAACACTGTCTCTTATCAAATGAAAATATTTCTGGAAGGTCATTAGGGAGATGAATCAAAATCACAATGAGGATGTGATTCATATCCACTAGGATGGCTACAATAAAAAATGGATAATAATGAATAGTGGCAAGGATGTGGAGAAATTGGAAGCTTTGAAGCATTGCTGGTAGGAATATAAAATGGTGTAGCTGCTTTGGAAAATAGTCTGGTAGTTCCTAGAAAAAAATTAAACCTAGAATTACCATGTGCTCCATAAATTCCACTGCTATTTATATCCCCCAAGAGATTGAAAAACCTATCTTCGTAAAACAAGCTGCACATGAATGTCCACAACAGCCTTATTCATAATAGGCAAAAATGGGGAAATGATCCAAATGACCCAACAATCCAAACTGGTGAATAAAGTGTAATTCACACAGTGGAATATTACATAGTCATTAAAAGGAATGGAGTGCCAGTTCCTGCTACAATATGGCTGAATCTCAAAAACATTATGTTACATAGAAGAAGCAAAGTCATGAAAGGCCACATGTTGCACAATTCTACTTACATAAAATGTCTAAAATAAGTAAATCCACAAGGACAGAAAGGAGATTAGTGGTTGTCATGGGCTGGAGGGAGAAAGGAATGGGGAGTGACTACTAATGCGCATGAGTGTCCTTTCGGGGTGATGAAATGTTCTGGAATTAGTGGTGATGGTTACATAATGTGTTAACTATACTAAAAACTACTGGATTGTACATTTTAAAAGGGTTAACTTTATGCTATGTAAATTAACCTCAAAATTTAATTTTTAAAAATGTTGGAAGGTGTAAACCCAGGATGTCATTATCTGATATCAGTGTCTCAGTGTGAGTGAGCTGATCGGGGCCTTGGAGAGTAAGAAAGGGCCAGGATGGGAGCTTAGAGCTGAGCCTGCGGAGCTCTCTCCTTCTGCCTGCAGCTCCAGCTGCTTTTCTCCCTCGATCCTGGTCAAAACTTCTGCTTCTCTTTTGAGGTCCCAACCCAATGCCTCCATCAACACTTCCTCCTCCTCTTTCCTCTTCCTCTTTTTTTTCTTCTTTTTTTGAGACACTATGTATTCTAGCCTGACCTTGAACTCACTATGTAGCCTAAGCTGGCCCCAAACTCTCCATGATCCTCCTGTATCAGGCTCCCAAGTGCTGGGAGGAGTACTTGTAGGTATACACCACTACACCTGGCTAACACTCCCTTCTTGCCTAACACTCCCTTCCCTTTGGGGCCATGGTCTGTCTTTCCTCTTTAGCTATTAGGAAAGACACAGCTGGGCTTAGCTTTCTGCCCAGAGCTCTGAGCAGAACCATGCTGAATGTGTGAGTGACAGTGTGTGTGTGAATGTACTAGCCTTTTAAAGCCCCCAGCTAGGGGATGGGCCCAGAGGCCTCTCCAGGGCTTGCACAGTCCTGTGATAGCCCAGGTCAAACCTGCCCACCTTCTGGGCAGGCCTGATAACCTGGGACTGGTAAGTCACCTCCGGGCATTCCCAAGTTCCCATTCATCTGAGACAACGCAGAACTCAGAAGTGAGTCGGACCAACCTGTTTTGTTAAAAGCTGCACCAACTTTCTGTGGACTCCTCCTCCCAGCCAGCTCAGGAAGGTAGGTAGCTTCCTGGGGGCCTGGAGAGGTGTGACTGCAAGGAGGGTCTGCTCTGACTTGGGGAAGGAGCATCGGGGCTCTGTCTGAAAGGGGAAGCAGCCTTTTAAGAGCAAAAACGATGCCCTTGAGCAGGTTGTGGCTCCTTGATGCCGCACCCCTGTAGCCCTGGTTTCCCTGGGGCCTGGGCGGGCCATGCCAACCCACCTTGGAATGAGTCAGAGGGGGCAGGCACAGCTGCCCGCTGCCCGCTTTCCACCCCCTCCCCAGGGTGTGGTTGCTGCAAGTCCTCGGGTTCTGTAGGTAAACAAGGAGCCCAGGCATCTCTGAGTGGAAGAATGTCCTGGCCCCCTGCAGGGCTCACCTCCCCTCTTCATGGTAGATGGTACAGAGAGGCAGAAGAGTCTGTGACCTGTGTGCGTGCACACAAGCACATGTACATTGGTTAGGTGCACAGAATGTCAGCCTCAATGTAAAACTCAGAATCTCAGAATTTTAGAGGGGAGAGGCTTAAAGATTAGGGAGGTACTGTCATCTAATCAAGGTTGCTTGACGCAGAGCTGGGGTGAAACCAGATCTCTCAACTCTTGCCACTGCTCTGCTCTGCTGCCTTCCTGCCAGGCCACAGGGACAAATGGAAAGGAACCCTGTGGGCAGCTGGGCTTCCACATCTGCCCACAGTGCCCAGCCCAAAGCCTCCAGAGTCTGGTTTCCAAACTGATCAGAGCATGGCCCGCTGCAAAATAAAAGGGCCGGGCATGGCGTGGGATTGCAGCCCATCTGCAGCTTCACAGGCTCCTTGGCCTCAGGCCCCAGGCTCTGCAGAGAGGGCAGGGATGTGGGTTTCTGCGTGCAGCCCCTCACCCCACCTTCTCTGTGAACAGTAGTTCACGAGGGGATGCTTCTCCACACAGTCTTGCAGGCTCATCGCTCGAGGGACTCCATCTCTCTGTGCCCTTCTACACACACCCACAGGCTTGGCACCTGCCCTCCTGAGCACAGATACAGGGCCTCACCATAGTAGATCAGAACCTATCCCTGTGATTGCATATGTGGACACAGAGACAAGGTGGTGGGTTCTTTTTCCTATTCCATGCTCCCAGCATGAGAGAAGGTATTTTATAGTAGGGAAGAATAAGGCCAACACATAGCAGGAGACAGTCCTGACCCAGCCTCTATTTGTGGAGTCTCTCATGTTTGGGGCCAGTTTGACCTCTAGATTCCCCAGTTTCATGAGCCAATTAATAAATTCCTTAAAGTAGGTTTAAGGTGGACTCTTGCTGGTTCCAACCAAGAAAGCTTAGGACAGGTTGACAGAAGTGGGGATCCAGGTACCCGCATTGCTACCATGCATAGGGTGGGACATGGAGGAAACAGTAGAGGTTTTGAAGCAGGCTATAAATTCCTTAGTATAACATTTACCAGTATCTATTGTGAGCCAGGCACGGAGGTCAGAATGGTAACCAGGCTGAATATACCCCATGGAGCTCTAAGGCTAAGTTTGCCAATGGTTGTACAGCTCTATCATTAACTAGCTGTTTGAATTTGGGCAAAATATTTAACCTCTCTGAGTTACCATAATGTGTAAGATATATCCTGAGCCTGAGCCAGGGTTCATGAGATATTGTGAAGTACAGAATATCTATCATGGAAACTTGCGGGAGAGAGGCAGCATCCCTGGTCTCTCCTCTCCTGCGGCTCACCTCTACCACAGAGGAAGTTCAGAAACAGTATGGGAGCTGAGGAGTGATCAAGAGATGACAGCAGGCCAGTTGGGCCAAGAGGTGGCCCAAGACTGGGGTTTGAACTGGGAGTGACACTGCAGTGGGCTGGGGTGGTCAGGGAGGGAGGTTTCCTGGAGAGATGGTCTGGGAGAAGGAATAAGGATGGGATGTACGGGGAGTGACTGTGGTTAGGTTGGAAAGATTGTTTGAGCCAGAATGGTGAGAATGAAGTCCTTGTCCTGTGGCTCCACCGGGTGGGGATGTGATTGGATGCATTTGCTGTACAAGGCCAATGCTCTGAAGCTGGTGAGTGGGGTTGCTCTTCAGGTGGGGTTGGAATGGAAGGGGTAGGAGAGAAAAGAATCCCGAAAGGGGACTGCGCAGGCCATGGGCACTCAGATCTCTTGGACATAGTGGCAAAAGAAAGCAAGGAGCCTAAGAAGCTGGAAGAACAGGGGTATCCCTTACTGATACAGGACAGACAGGGTCTGGGCTAGCTTTTCATCTAAGGATCATGGGGCAGAAAATGTTTAAGTTATCTTTTAAACAGTGGTGGGTTTGTGGAGCATTGGAAGGCTGTCTAATGGAAATATACGCAGGTTATCACAATACAACACAGAATTAGAATTTGTGATGAGGCAGGACTGACCATGAACCAAAACAGGTAACTAAGCAGTATGCCCAGCCTGTGGGTGCTGGGAAGAGGATGGTGATTCGTAGGCTTGGACTACTGGGGCTAGAGTGGAGGGGCGCTTTCTGAGGACTGGCAGCTTTGGCAGAGAGAAGAGGTAAGTTTTCTTCGCAGTAGGAAGGCAGCCCCTGACCTGGAGCTCGAGCCACCAGTGTAGAGAAAAGAAGCTGAGGGTTGCTGTGAGGTCCCCATCTTTGCGGGTCTTCAAGGAGACAGCATGGCCCACGGGGAAGATCTGCCATCCCTGAACAGAGGCTGCTCCGAGGGGTCCCAGGCTTCCAAGCCTCCAGCCTCATGGCCCCCTGGAGACGACTGGCTGTCTCAGGTGCCCAACTGAGCAGCTGGCAGCAGGCAGGCAGCTCGCACCGCCCCGGGCCTGCCTCTCCCCCAGCCCCGCTCCTGGCAGCCCAACCTCCCATAATTGCCTTCTAAAAATATCATTCTCTCCACCCCCACCTCTTGATTTCAAAATATTTAGTTTTCAGGGTATTTAAAATGAGAGCTGGCGGCTCTTCCAGGTCCAGATAACAAAGCTAAACATTTATGCTTCGACTGCATTTCTCTGAATCGGCTGAGATCTCGGGCTTGATATGGCAGCAGCAGGAGGGAGGAGAGTTGAGTGCAAGATGGATTATGTGTGGGCCTCCCCAGGGATGGGGGGCAACTGGCCCAACCTCCTGAACCCCTCCGAGACCCTTTCCCGCCTTCCCCGCCTTGTAGGTCACCTACCGCTGTTGACATGGAGCCGCCCGCGGACGGTGTCCTTCCCCAGGATGTTCTCGGCCTCGCACACGTACTCTCCAGCGTCCTCCACCTTCACCTTGTTGAACTGAAGTCGTGAGTTCTTTCTGGTTAGAGAGGGGGAAAGAGGAGTACTGGCATGAGCTATGGCCATCGTGGCTCCACTGCAGTCACCAGGTGGTCACCTTTCCCCACGGTGTGGTAACAGCTGTGCAGGTTGGGTAGGAAGTAGATCACTCAGACTTGCCTTCTCTGGGGTCCAGAGTTGGAGGAAAACCTGAAACCTCAGGACAGTACAGGTGAGGCCAGTGGCTACACACTTATGCATCTATGGATTCTTACATCTATTCCTAGGGTGAGGGCTTCTTTGTAATGCTTTTCTTGGGAGGGGAGAGCCAAGACCCTTAGGAAGTCACATGGCCATGTCCCTCATTTTCAGTGGCCTCAGCCTTCTTTAGAAGTGGCAGTTTGCTGCTATGGATATTAGGGACTACTCCCACCACTATGGTTTGAATATGTCGTCAAAGATTGTTGATCCCTAATGCAATGGTGTTGGGAGGTGGGGCCTAATGGGAGGTGTTGTGCTATAAGGGTCCCACCCTCATGAATGGATGAATGGGTTTGCTGTGAGTTTGGCCCCATCCTTCATTCTCTCTTACCATGCGATACCTTCTGTCATGTTATGGTGCAGCATGAAGGCCCTCACCAGATGCAGACCCTTGACTGTGGACCTCCTAGCCTCTGAAACTCTGAGCCTAATGCATTTTCTCTGTTTACAAATTGCCTAGTCTGTGTTACCCTGTTGTAGTAGCAGAGTGGCCTCAGATACCCAGGTACCAGAGAGAGCCACAGTTCTGACAGGTTCGGGTAGCAACTCCGCTCAGATCCCAGTCCCAACCTGTGGCTCTCCTCTTCCTTCCATCAGAACTTCTGCCACCTCAGTACCTCAGGAGCAAAACGATTCTGACTTGGTGCTCATTGCCAGCCTAGGTGCCTTTTTTTACAGATAGAAAAGTTAAGTACTACAGGGTTTCCTGACTTGCCCAAGGATGCCCAGCAAGGCAACAGCAAGGACTAGGAGTTACGGTTGGTGACGATGTGGGCTGTCTCCAGGCATCTGAGGCTCAGGTAGCTCCCTCTTCATCCAGTTCCTGCATGCTGAAAACTGTGGGGTCAAGGCCAGCAGGCTCTCCTGGCACTGGCACTCCCTGGTACCCAGGGCTGGTTCTCCTCTTCCTCCTGAAGTCTTGGGCCAAATTCTCCTTTCTCCTCAGAGCTGCCCTGTACCTACTCCAGGGTGTGTGGGCTTTGTAGCTCTTACCCCTCCTCCTGCCCCAGTGCCCTCTGGGGGTCAGCAAGAACCCATGATCTGATCCCAGTTTGGCCCCCAGGGGTAAGCAAGAAGTAGCATGAATGTCTTTACATGCCATAGCCAGCCCTCCACCCCATTTATTTTCTGGTAGTACTGGGGCTTGAACTCAGGGCCTTACCTGTGCTAGTTAAGTGTTCTGCCACTGAATCACATCCACAGCCCTAACCTCATTAGGGATGAATTAAAAAACCAGATTCTCAGAATGTGTGTGGGGTGTCGGAGGGCTATCACTGTCCTGAGCCCAGGGATGGAAAATGGACCCATGATGCTGCTGGAGTAAGGAGGACAAGGTGAGGTGGGCAGGGAGGCTGGGCCAGGGTTGAAGAGATGCAATTGGATCTGCAATCCCTGCCCTGGCTTGTGCTTCTGGGGCTTCTCCCCTGGGATTGGCCTCTGCATGTAAAGATGGGCCTCTTCGCCGACATCCTCGCCCCAAGACATCCAAATAAAGGTGCTACAACATTGTCAACAGACCCTACTGCTGTGGTGATTTCCTTGTAAGGGCGACAGCTGGTTGACTACACCCTGCCCATCCTGGCTTAAGCCTATCTTGGTCTCCCGGCCCTGTGCCTGCCCACTACCCTCTTCTAGCCATTAAAGTTTGGAACCTCATTAAGTGGGGCCCTGGAGGCCACGCCAACTAAAACAGCATCTCCTTCCCTGCTGCGGCCTAATTAGATGCCACAAAGCTCAGCTTCCCCAGGACAACGCTTATCTCACTTCCCTGCACACTGGATGGGAAAGGCAGGGGATCACGTGAGGGTCAGAGGGTTGATGTGAAGGGGACCCAGAGCCTGACTCCCTCTGCCACCCACAGCTGCATTCACAGGAGCTTCAGGACAAGGCAGAGTGGGGCTCGTGGGTATTTGTAAGGGGAAGCTGGACTTTTGAGAAGGGCTCCCTTGTAAAGGAATGCATGTGCTGTGCCAAGGAAGCCAGGGGCTCCCAAGGGAGGAACAAGAAGGGGGCCACAGGGACCCTCAGGTTTGCTGGCTGTGGGTGGCTTGCTTTGCTAGGGGTTTATGGATCACAGGGATGTGGGCTCCAGAGAAGGCAAGGCTGATGAGGGGGCCCTGAGTTTCTCACAGCACAAAGCCGCTGGCCTCACTGCATTCTCTCCTCACCTCTGGTTCCAGCTGGAATCCCTAAGGACCCGGGCTCTCTCTCTCCCCGCTTCCTGGCAGGCGGGATGCTGTTCCCAGTGTCCCATCAATGTGCTGACCCAGGTCTACCCCTGCGCGGGGTGCCTGTCCTGCCCTCCCCAGCCAGCTCTCTGCTGGCAGGCACAGATCTGGGTGGCCTCACATTTTCCTCTGCACCGCCGTCCCCTGCCTGCAGGGCGAGTTCCAGCCTGCCCCTCATAAATAAGGGCACACGCAGTTCTGGAGGGGTGGGCCCATGCCCAGGGACTGGGGGGCAGTTTTCTCCTGGCACAGGAAGGCCTGGTGAGAGTCCACATTTGGCAGGCACAGAGATAGACGGCACCAGCTGGGGAGAGGGTCTCCGCAGGCCAAACCAAGTGCAGCCTGCGCCGGGGGAGCATGAGGAAGGCTGTGGAGACAGCTGCAGGGCAGGCAGGAAGGAAGAAGTTTGCCAGAAAGGAGACTCCTGCTCCTGCCCCTGGCCTCTGTGCCAGGTGAGATGTGTATGCGGGGTGTGTGTGTGTGTGTGTGTGTGTGTGTGTGTGTGTGGTGTGTGGAGGGGTAGTGTGCAGAAGTGGCAGTTCTTTCAGGGTCACTCTGAGGAGACCTGAGTCATAGAGAATCAGAAGTTCCCCATCATTGCCCAGGCCTCCACCACAGGACAGCTGGGACAAGGACATTCAGTAAGCAGTACATTGACATGTAGGGGCCGGGGATACTTCAGATTGAGGACCACCGTACCCAGGAGAAGTGCTGACAAGGCCCTGGGGCTGGACAGGGCCACTCATTTGCCAGATGAGATTGAGGCTTAACAAGGAAGTGATGTGTTCAGAAGACTAAAGAATTCAAAGGGCATCCTGCCCAGCCTGGGGGCACCCAAGAGAGGAGGTCTGGTCCTGCGAGAATCTCCCCAGTTCAACACTTGCTGGGCCTGCAGGGGAGAAGGGAGTGTAAGGGGGCGCTAGTCTTTGAGGCTGTCTCATGTTAGAAGGAATAACTTCTCTTAATGAAGTCATGTGAAGCCATGTCTAAGTCATCATTGGAGGAGACAAGTGCTGCCTGGAGTGCTGGGGCGGGTGTCCCCAAGATGTGACATTTACACTGGACCTGGGAGAACTTTGCCAGAGACAGGGGAGACAAGCTGTTCAGTGTAGAGAACAGCCTGGGTCTAAGTCCAGAGTCATGAAAATAAAGACCCTGCTGGGTGTGCAGCAGGGTTGAGGAGCAGGACAGTTACATGCAAGCCAGGAAGAGTCAGAAGAGCCCTAAGTCTGTGCCCAGTGTAACGCAGGCTCTCCAGACCTGCTGAGTAATGACACTGCATACATGTCCTTGTTGGAAAGATCAACTTCTGTAGGCACTCTTGGAGGTCAATGATTCTAGTGGTCTGTGGACCTCTAGAATTACAAGCAAAAATGCTGCATAAAGCACACTTTTTTTTTTTTTTTGTCCTGAAGAAAGGGTCAAGGATTCTATACTGGAGCCCAGACTAGACAGTCATGAAGGTAGGGCCATAGCTGTTCTTGATGTTTTCCGAACACATAGCTGATAGTCAGTAATATATATCAGATACAGTAATGAATTCACAAAGGGCCCATGGCCCAGAAATGTGGACAGTGGTCAAGAGTGGGGCAGTGGAGAAAAGAGCTAGAGGCAAGGCGGCCAGGTGAGCAACATACAGTGTGGGAAGAAAGGTACCTCTTCCCAGGGTGGGCCGCAGGGAGGCTGGAGTACACAGTGAGAGGGGGCACAGGAGGATGAACCGGGGCAGGTGGAGCAGCTGGCAGGGGTGTTCTGAGTCAGAAATGCCTGCAGAGTCTTAGGGTGGTGTCTGGCAAAAAAACCATTAATCCTGGAGATGGAGCCTTGGAGTCTTAGATATTTACAGCCATAGGAGAGAAAAAATCACCCACAGCTGGACAGGGAGGGAGGTATGAAGCCTAAAGCAGGGAAAGTCCAGCATCGATGGTGTCTGAGAGAGTGATTGGACACAGGAAGACTGGGGGAAGCCCCCAAGGGCAAGGAGACAAGTGGCTCCATGCCAACCACCACTTAGAGACCTGGAGGCCTAGAGCCAGGGAGTCCAGAGACTGCTGGGGTTCTCAAGAGCCACAGTCACGGCACGGCTGAGGATGTGCTGAAAAGCCAGACTTGGGCAGGGCGGTGTGGGTGGAGGATGCGGGAGTGTGGAGTCAGTGGGCGAGAGATAAACTCCTGCAGGGCGAGGGAGAGCAGGCGGGAGATGGGGCAACAGCTGGAGGAGGACAAGGAAACAGCAGCCTGGAGGGTTAGCACTTCAGAAGAGAAGTGACAGGAGTGAGTGTGCTGGGAGGGACAAGCTAAAGTTACCAGAGAAAGGAGGGAGTTGGTGACGCCAGGACTCTGGGGGTGGGGTGTGTATGTGTGTGTGCATGCACACTTGAGTGTGCCGGGCAAGTGTGGTGCGGGGTGGGGGTGAGCTGGGGGACATGCTCAGGAGTACTGTGGAGGGTGAGGTGAGCACAGTCCTCCAGCTTCCTGGTCTCAGTGAGGCAGGGAGCAGTCATCTAGACAGAGAGAGGATGGAGGGGTGGGAGGGAAGCAGCCCCTCTCCCAGATCCGGCTCCAAGACCCCTTCTTCCTGGCTGGGGCCCAGTTTCGCAGGGTGGAAGGAAGGGGCAGGGTAGATTCAGGTGGCTGGGTGGGTGCCCTGCATTTCTTGCCAACATGGTAGACTGGGGACATACAGGAATATCTCCCACTCTATTAGCCACTAAGATATTTTTCTCTCTTCTCTCCTCTCCTCTTTTTTCCTCTTATCTTTTGCAGTACTGGTGATGGAACCCAGTGTCTTTGCATTGAACTATATATCCAGCTTTTAACTTTTTTTTTTTTTTCAGACAGGATCTCATTAAATCATTAAGCTGCCCAGGCTGAGCTCAACCTTTGAATTCTCTTGCCTCAGCTTCCTTGAGTGCTGGTATCACAGTTCTGTGCCACCATGCCTGGCTAGTCACTACAATTTTCTTAAGATGTGGCCTTCTTTCAGTCACAAACCTTTGATCTAAACCAAACTCTTCTTGAGTTTCTTTCTGTTTCTGTCTGGGCCACTTTCTGGGGTAAATAGTTCTGTCTTTGTCCTTGCTCTTGGAAAGAGAGTCAGACACAGGAGGGTCAGAGGCTATCTCTTGACCCCCACATCCTCTTTCATGGGTTCCTAACATGTGGTCCAGAGGCAGGGTGTGTGCAGTGGCCACACAGCAAGCCAGGTGTGGCCAGGGATGGGGCTTTCTCTTCGCTGCTGTTATAGGTGGGCTGGACATTCTCTAAAATCATCTTCATTTGCATTTTGTGGGGTGAGGATGAAGAAGGAGATGACAACCTGGAAGGGAGGGGCAGCAAGCTTCTCTGGAGTGAGGGTAGAAAAAGGTTGGGGTGATCCTCCCCAGAGAGGGACATCCACCTAGTCCCTAGCGCTGACAGACCCTGCTTAGGTAGGACATCTGTTTAGCCAGCAGTATGAGATGCGGGCTGCTCTTGAACTTCAGGATTGCCCTGGCCATTCCAAGATGGATGAGAGGCCACCTTCCACAGCACAGAGACTCTGAGTCACTCCTCTGGAGGACTGAGTCAAGACTGAGACAATTCTCATGCCACAGAGGAAACTGGTGGAGGTACAGGCTCCTCTAGTGCCAGCCAAAACCCATTTTCCCTTTCTCCTTAGTGCACTCTGACAAGCAGCATCTTGCTAAGCTGAGAAGCCATTCGATTATCTTGTGTGACCTCTCTGCTTTTGGTTGGGTCTTTCACCAACAATTTCCAGATTTGGGGCCTTTCAGACTTTGTGCTTGGTCTTTTGCAAAGAAGTTGTAGGGACAAGCAAGGATTTCCATTGGTAACACTGAACTCGACAATCAAGACATCGACTGCATAATTCTCGTCTTCAGTCTGCTGTTCATGGGGCCAACATCAGCAGAGGGGCCAGAGTTACAGGGAGAGGGGTGGGTGTGGCTAGGAAGAGGAGCACGCAGTGGGGCTGGACCTCCGTCCACACTGGTTCCGGGCTTCGCAGAAGGGAGGGCAGCTGCTGGGATGGAGGGTGGGGTGGACGCTGCTCACCTGCCGTTGCCGTACTTGATGCGAATGTCGCGGCTGCGGTTGAGCTCCTTGCCATCCTTGAACCAACGATAGGAGGGCTGGGGGTTCCCGGCTGCTGCCTCGCACTTCAGTGATTGCTTCTCACCCACCTGTCCCGTCTGGCTTTTCATCTTCTTCAGCTTGGGCCGGGTGGCTGTGGGGAACAAGGCAAATGGATGAGTGTGATGGTGGAGCAGGCAGCGCCAAGCATGGACAGAAGGGCCGGGACTGGGGCAGGAGGGTGAGGCCAGAAACCAGCCCTCCCATTCTCATTTCTTAGCTCAGTTCAACCAGTACTTATGGAATCCACAGTGAGACAAATGTATCGCTACTTAAGGGGTATCCTTTGTGCCAAGAATGTACCGAGAGCTTTATGTTAATTTATAAAGCCTTCACAATAATTCCATGAGTTCAATGCAGCACTGTAACCCATTTAAAGGCAGAGAAACTGAGGCTCAGAGGGTGAAAGTCACTTCCCTAAGCATAGGCAGTGATGGAACTGGGGCTCAAACTCAGATCACAACCCCAGCATTCATGATCTAACTCCCATCCCAAACCTAAACTCAAATGTGTGCTAGACCCACAGGACAGACTTGGCTAGCATTCCGACAAAGTGCAGCCTAGCAGGGGAGCTGCACCTGGCATTGCACAGCCCAGAGTAGACACCCTAGCCCTGGGTGATGGGGCTCACTCAGCTCAGAGCTAACGGGTGCATCTAGAAGAAGAGGGTGAATGAGCCAGGCAGAAGCAGCACTGTGGCACATTCGGCCCAGGGGGTGGACTGACAAATGTGTGAAGTGGTGTGGGGGGTGACAAGGCCTGAGCTGTGCTTCTGGGTGCAGGCCTGGTCATGGATGCAAAGCTGAGAGTTTGCAGCCTTGTCTCTTTTTGAGAGCTGGAGTCCTGATTCAACTCCTTCCTGTAGCAGAAGGAGGGTCGAGGGGCCTGTCTAGGACGCTGATCTTGGCTCGGGTAGCTCAGAGCTCTGACGCGGCCACAGCTGGCTCTGGAGAGGGCTTGGCTGGAGATCAGGGTCCCCTCCTTGAACTCAGTCCCTGCTTATAATGAACGGGTGAGTGTGAGGTGCAGGGAAGAAAAGAACCCAGGAAGAAGCCCCTGAGCAGTGTTACATGGGCTTAAGTAATGATTTTTGTGAAGTAATTTTGTTCATTTTAGAAAATTAGAAAGTACAGATGGGTGAAAAGAAGTAAACAAAATCATCCATTATCTCAGCACTCAGAAATAACACCCCCCACGCATTTTAAACAAAACAGAATCAGTGTCAGCAGCATGTTTTTTTCAGTTAATGAAACAATGCACTTCCATTTTGTTGGTAAAAATTAATAATAGCATTTCCTAAGATGAATTCTATAAGACACAAATATCTGAAGAGATGAAAATGGATATTACTTGAGAAAGTTTCCCTTAAGAAAGAAATCGGTTTGGGAAATACATAGGTATGCACAATATCTTCAGTACGATTCTCTAAGTAAGGGCTTTGAAACTTTTTTTTTCATGAACCCCTTAGTAGCATTTCAAGAAAACAAGTGGAACATATTCTATAGCTAATAGGTGTGCATATTTATAGATAAATACTATGAGTTTTGGTGGTACTGAGATGGTACTACATTTCCAGTCCTTTTTTCGCTTTTTCAGTTTTGAAGAAGGCTCTTGCTAAGTTGCTAAATTTTCCAGGTTGGGCTCAAACTTGTGATCTTCCTGCTTCAGCCTCTCAGAAATCTGGAATCACGGGTATGTGTCACCACACCTGGCTTATACATACATGTTTTAATAGATAATATATTCATATGATTCAACATTTAAGAGGTGGAAAATGTTCTATGAGTATGTAAAACAAACAAATCTCTCCTCTAATTTTTTTGGGGTACTGCCGAGGATGAAACCCAGGGTCTTGAACATTCTAGGCAAATGCTCTACTACTGAATTCAGCCCTCCCTCTCACTTCTGACCATGGCCATTCAATCACCTTTCCAGGTGATCAATTTTATCAGTTCTTTTGATAACCTTTCAAAGATCTATGCATATGCAAAAAATGAATGAACGAATAAACCAACCCTGGCATTTTCACACACATTTTTCCATCAAATCATTTTTCATCCTTATGTGATACTCCTGCCTGGGTGTATCATAATATATGTAACTGATTACTATTGTGAGGCATGTCCCCTGCTTGCCCATCACAAACATCCCCAGGCATCTTTGCAGCTTTTGTCTCTGCTGTGAAAGCAGTGACCCTCCGTGTTCGAATCCAAGCTTTGCTGCATGTCATGGCATGGACTTAATTCTTTTGCACCTCAGTTCCCCACCTGCAAGACACAGGTGATAAACAGTACCGCCTGATGGTGGCTGTGAGGACTACATAAGATAATGCATGTAGAGCCTGGCACACAGAGAGCATTTAATAAAGGTTAGCTGCTCTTACTATTATTATTATTATCCACAATTCTCTCCTAAGGCGCTCTTCCTCAAAGTGGAATTGCTGCGTCAAAAACTAAACAAGCTTCCTCAGCTTTGGTACTCAGCCAAATTGCCCTCCGGAAAGGTTGCACTAATTTGCACCCCCTGGTGAATGACAGTGCCTGTTTTTTCCACACCCTCACCCACACCAGGCATTATCATGTCTTTAATCTCTGCCAATTAGCTAAGCAAAAGATAATGTCTCTTTGTTGTTGTAATTTGCATTTGTTTGATTACTGATGAGGCTGAGCATTTTTCATAAGTGTATCAGTCCATTGTATTTCTTCTTTTGGAATTGTCTGTTCATGTCTACAGTTTGTTTTTTTATTGAGTGCTCATCTTTTTTACTGGTTTGTAAGAGTTCTTTAGAAATACTAAGGCTATTAACCTTTTGCTACCATATTTTTTCATCAGTTACCTGTGTCTCACATTTTGAAACATTGTTTCTTCTCTTTTCTCAGCCAAAGATACTATGTGCATCAACCTACTATTTGCTGGACCTTTAGGAACCTCATTATTCTAAGCGTGATTAGAGTCCTGCCTCAGCATCCTTCTTGACCTGCACCCCAGCCTCCCGTTTTTGTGCTGGAACCCCCAAATCAAGCCTTTACCATGGTTCCCAAGTCTGGATGCTAATGAGAATCACATGAAGTTTTAACACTTTGGCTGTGCTGGGAGCCTGGGCTGGGCACCCTGAAGCCAAACCCATGACAGTGATCCAGTTGTGTGGTGTGCAGTCTCCCCAGGTAGCTCTCTTCAGGAAAGCAAACGTGTTGTAAGTGTACAGCTGGTTACAGACACATCTGCATGTGCAGCGGGCTTTGCTTGAAGGTTCAGTTCATACCTGTTGATCTAACCACTTGGGTTAGGGGTCAGGACCTCCAGCTAGTACCCTTCTCTTCGTGAATTGGGGAACCAGAGAGCTCTTTTCAGGCTCTGAAGTACCCCTATCCTCCAGTGGAATGCGTTAAGCTTTCCTGTAGTCATGACACAAGGGAACCCACCACCACACGGGCTACCTTGCGCCCAGGGGAGGATTGGAGGTGATGCCTAGTGGGAGAAATATGTGCTCACTCTGCCACCTTGTTCCCGACATGAGTTTGGGTGCAAGACTGTGCACTGTGCAGTTGTTGGCCACTGCTTAACATGTGGCAGTGGGCTGGGGCATAGCACATAGAGACAGACAGACATGGCCCTCATTCTGGGACCCAAGGAACCGGGGGCTCCAAAATCATTCCCTGCCCCCAGGGAGAACACAGGACTGCATTTCAGATCCCAAGGAGCCATTCCATTGAGCAAGAACTTCGTGTGACTCTACAACTACTTCTCATGGTCACTCATTTCAGAACAACTATATGTTCACTTGTATTCATTAATTCATTCATTCATTCAATTCCTTTCCAATGAATGAGTAATTGAATTGAATGCATTCCACTTGCTATATGCCAGGCCCTGTTCTGCGTGGTGAGTGTAGAATAGTAAATAAGACAGATGAGCATCCTTCTCTGAGCGAATGACTTTCAGTGAGGGGTACAGATAATCAGCAAGTGATCATCAGGGAAGAGGAGACAGTGACAATCATCCAGATGAAGGCCCTAAGGTGGGCATTAGCTTGGTGAGTTCACAGGCCTAACAGATGCTTACGTGTCTGGGGGAGAGTGAAAGATGGGGGTGACTTGAGGAGAGCAGGAAGAAGCAGTAGTGCCCAGGTGACACAGGGCTGTGTGACCCAGCACAAAAGGTCAGGATTTGCTCTTCTTTTTAAAAAAGCTTTTATGTGACTACTAGAAAATTTTAAGTTACATATGTGTATAGTATTTTACTTATATTAGACAATGCTGGTCTAAAGAATGACAAAATAAAGATAAACATGACATATTATTTTTTCTTTTCTTTCTTTCCTTCCTTTTTTTTTTTTTTTCTTGGTAGCTGGGATCGAACCCACTTCCTTGTGCCTGCCAAGCGGGTCCTTGTGCTACTGAACTAAATCCCCAGCATCACACCATATTCTTTACAAATCATGCCATATTCTTAAAAAAAGAGTGTATGGCTCTTAATGATTCCTCATAAGAATCACCTGAAGCTAGGGCCAGTCCAACCTTGTAGGCTGCATTTTTTTCATCAGGAAAATTCCTTGGTGGGAGGCAGCTGCAGCAACTCAGGTGGCAGGAAAGAGAAGAATGTATACCAGATGGCCCTTGGAACATGCCTGGGGGCCCTCTGCACCCTCTCCCCTGAGTCCAGAGCCCTGTCAGGCATTTTGGGGCAAGGACTGGGGTGACCTTTCAAATCTGGGCCTGGATTTGTTCTGCAGGTATGACAGGAAGGCATTAGAGGTTTATGAATTGGGCAATGACCTGATCTTACTGTCTGTATTTTAAACACTTTCTTTCTTTTAATTTAATTTAATTTTTTTGGTTTTTGGAGACAGCGTTTCGCTATGTAGTTCAGGTTGGCCTTGAACTCACTTTGTAGCCCACGCTGGCCTCAAACTTGCAGCAATCTTCCTGCCTCAGCCTCGCGAGTACTGGGATTACAGGCATGTGCTGACATGCCCAGAATTTTAAACTCTTTCCTAACCTGATCCACTCTTCCTTCTCTCTCTGTGGCTTCCAGTCATTAGATCCAGTACCCCTGGGGTCACCTGGCACAAAGCTCAGAGTCTGTTCACATAGCACAACTTGGACACTTGGAGACAGCTCTTGTGGGGCCTGAGACATGACTGGGCTAGTTCTGGATCCCAGTCTGGATACCTTCTCTGAGCTGGGTCCAGTTTTGTCTGTGCCTCTTTCACAGTTCAGGGCTCAGAACTCCCATGTTAGTGTAGAGGTATGGAGATCTCATACTGGGTTCCAGGAATGTTTTAGGGCAGATGAATGGGCCTTCTGGGATGGATGGGATTTGTCAGGGCAAGAGCCCAAGCCACACCATGGGCAGGCCCTCACCTTCCATCTGTCAGCATGCATTTACTAAGTGCCCCCTGCACTAGGTCTTGTGCTTTGTCCCAGACAGAAATGGAGTAACCACCCCCAACCTCCAAGTTAAGCTTATCCCTCTCTGTCATTGTTTTGTTACCTAAGAAATGCATTTTTATTGTAGGAATCTTATACAAGGAGAAAGAAAAACACATTTAAATCAATTACCACCAAAGAGAAAACCACTGTTCACATTTTCAAACATTTCAGCTGGAAGACAGCTCTCTCTGTCTTGCTTTAGATCCTACTTTTTTTTTTCCCCAATCAACACATTGTAAAAGCATTTTTCCATATCTACAAATATAGCTGTGAATCATTTTAATGGCTCCTAATATTCTATTGTTCAAATGAATTTGTGAGGTTGTTTCCAGCATTCTGTTAATGTGAACAAGACTCTAATAAACTTCTCCACCAATTCAACTTTGTGACCAAAGGGAATAGCAGCAGTCCTGCAGGCTTGGGTGTATTTCCCCAGAGAGGAGACCTTCCAAGACCCAGCAAACAGGAGAGTGGACAGACGAGAGCTATAAGCTAAAAGCAAGAGGAAGCTCGGTATGCACAAGAAGTGGGAGAGACATGCCCAAACCCCTGCCGTGTGACCACCCCCAACACCTGACTCCCTGACTCTGCCCCTGGAGGGGCAGCAGGAAGTTGATGGCTAGGTGGGCCTTTGGGTATTGGGTCACAATTCCTTCCACTAATGTCTCCTTCCTACATCAAGGCCCCTCTGCTGAGCTCCCACACTCTTTGGGTTGTGGGGAGACCCGGAGGTCACTTTGTCCAGCTCCCTTCTTCGTGGAGCAATGCTAACTAAGCAGCGGAACCAGGCTTTCTGGAGTGGAGATACGGAAATGTGGGAAGATTGCCTCTGGCAGCTTTGTAGGGACAAGAAGGAGGTCTCTCAAGGTCTCCACAGAAAGATTTTCTTCGATGACAGGTTCCATAAAGCCTCTGGACGCATGCTACATTGCTACAAGTTGGGCTGTGGGGTATCTTGGTGGCTTCTGCTTCCAGTCACCTGTTGCCAACCCAAGGTGGCTGGCCTGTTTCTGACAGGTAATCCCCGGGAAAGCACCTCATTAGAGATAGCAACACAGAACGACAACCAGCAACCAGCGCGGCTCCTTCCGCACATCCCAGGCCCGAGGCCAGGCGGTGCTGCAGTGCCAGCCTCTTGACCTCATTCCTCTTAGCAGTGGGCGGGGGTGGGGTGGTGTGGGGAGTGCGAAGCCTGCAGAGATCTGAGAGTAAGACAGGCGCCCAGGATGTGGCCAGGCAGCCCGTCTCAGGAAGACCTGGCTCTGCCCTGCCCCCAGCAACCAGGGGCAGGGCAGCAGCCGGAGCAGTAGCAGCAGTAGCAACTGCAGTGGGCTCTTAAAAGGGTTAACGATCCTCACCTCATGACTAAGACTGAGCAGTCTCCTTTGCAGGGCAATACCTGGAGACAATGTGGCCAGCCTGCCTGGCATCAAAGTCTCTCACTGTCCTGTTGCTGGCGGGCTGCTGGCCAGCCCCCTCCCCACCCCTCTCCTACCTACAAAGTGATTGCAACCTATTGGAGGTTAATTACAGACTCCAAGTTCAAATGAGAAAGGAAGAAAAAAAACCCCACTAAACTAAACACAAAACACAGCTGGTTTAAGTGGGCACAGAGGGGCTGCTCTGTGAAATGGGCGGTGAGGTATCCTCCCAGGGGCCTGAAGAAGGCCATCTGATGCTCTGAGGACAGACCTTGAAAAGAAGTGCATGCCTAGCTGGGCTTCTGGCTTTCTCTGGGTCACATGTCCATGACCAAGAAACCCAGCCTGGTGCCTGGGCTTGTCTTGCCCTCCTCTTAAAATCAACTGACAAATATTCACATGCAACTGGCCCTGTGATGTGCTGGGCACCTACCAACACAAGGGGTACAGGGCTGAACAAGACAACACAGTCCCTGCCCTCTGGTTGGGTTAAGACTTCTGTTCAGGGCTTCCACCAAAGCTGAAAGTGGCCTCCAAGATAGCCACTTTCCCAGCACCAGTGAAAACCAGCCCTGGTGTTGTCACTTCAGTTACAAGGTACAGAGGGATCAAAGTTTCTGGGGGTACACGTAAAGGGGGCAAAGAGACACTGTACTAGGCGGGCAGGAGGAAAAGAAGAGGGAAGAACAAGGAGGAGAAGACAAAATTTGGTATCGTCAAGACCAACAGAAATGTTCCTCCTTTTTAAAAGCTTCACCTGGCCAGTCAGAGCATGGCGCAGTGACACTTAGCCCTACCAATCAGGGACAGGGCACGCCCAGCTTGGCAGCCATGGCTAACACACTCACCCCCAGACCCTCTGCCTAGAGCCTCTTTTGGGCTCTGCCAGGCCAGGGGCAGAGATACCTAGCTTGGAAGTCAGCAGGTCCACACTGCAGGACCCCACTCAGCTCAGGGTGAGCCACAGGTACATGAGCAGCAGAGATGGGGGAGCGGGACAGGAACCTGGGTAGGGAGATCGTAAGGCTCTCCAGGAAGCAGCACCACAACAGAGGAAAGGAGTGGGAGATGAGCACATGGCAGTTCAGGTCTTTGTCCCAGTCTCTCAATTTTTCATCTGTCTGCCCTTAGGCAGTTTGGCCCCTTGGGGCTTCAGTTGACTCACCAACAAACTATGCTCTGCTTATTTCAGGGGGATGGAGTTACAGCAGATTCTCTATGAAGGCACAGGAACTTCTGACCTTAGCAACTCTTCAGCTGCTGTGGCAGAGATCAGGGACAATGCAGAGAGAACAGTACTGGACAGCCATGAGCATCTGTCTAAACCCTGTTTAATCTCTGTACTGGGGAAGGATGGGCTCTAGGCCAAAGACTTGGGCCCTGGCACAGCAGAAGCTGGTATGGAGATGGCCAGTTACAGGTGAACTAGGACACTTCTTGCTTGGGGACTTGGAATGAGTTGAAGAGGGATCCCAGAGGCCCTGTCCTCTGTGGGCTGGGCCTGCAGTTCCTGCCTCTTTAGCCTGACTGGGGAAAGTTTTTCCTGAGGCGTGGGGCTTGGGAAGGTAGTAGGAGGAGAAACCTTGTCCATCGACACAGGGCAGACTGGCTTTTCAACTGGACTATATGTGGAGCCAAGGATGGTCCAGGGCCTCCTTCTGGAAGGTTTGCCAAGCTCATTAGTAAGGGAAAGCAGCATTGCTGTATTAAAACAGACATATGATGGAGTAGAATGTCAAGTTCATGTGGATTTGTAAGATAAAACAAAAATAGAAGGCTTCAAAGCAATGTTGGGCTTCAGGGAAAGGCCTTAGCAGGCTTGCTGCAGGCCAGTGGCAGTCATGGCTCACCAGTATCTGTCCTTCCAATGCCTACAAGCACTGAGAGCGCTGGGGAGCTGGCTGGGGAGTGCAGGGGTCTGTAAGTCAGTCCCTGTGGTCCAGGTTATTAAATTCAGGGGCCTGGAAAAAACTCACCCCAGAATGAATGCTTCCCTCCCCGGTTACTTAGTCCTTAGCTCAGATGTGTCAGGTGGCAGTCCAGTTTCTCCATCTCCTCTTCCAAGACTGTTCCTCCTCTCCGATACCCTCTTTCACTTACTTTGGCAGCTGTGACAACCCCTGTGTCTCCTTTGACTTTCTCAGAGGTCAAGTCCATTCACCTTCCATTAATCTTTTTGTCCTCTCAACTCTCCATCATCTGCCAGGCCTTGGTTCACGGCCACTGCCTTCCTGGACTCCCTGATGTCTGTAGAAGAAGGGTTGCCACCTCCTTTCTTGGCTGGCAGCCAGGGTCTTCAGGGAATGTTTGCTGGACCAGTCAGTGGGCCCCTTCCCAAACACCTCTCTACTTTTCTCTATCACTTCCCTTCGGGAAACATATTCCTGGCAAATAAGTCACTGGTTGCTCCCCAGATGTGTACATTCTGTCCTGCCCCCATTCCCTCTGCTCAGGCTTCCCCCAAATCCCATTCCCCACACAGGAAGTAGAATGCAGAGGGCAAGTCATGCAGGTTGAAGGTGAGACAGGTCTCTGTGCATCACTAGCCAAATTACTTAACCTCTCTGAGCCTTTATTCTTCTGTCTGTGAAACAGGGATAATTCTATCCACCTTCTAAGATTGTGATGAGAATTAAATGAATGTAGTGTATGTTGAGAATTTAGCACAGTGCCTGGAACAGAGAGATAGCTTAATAAGTGGCAGCTCCTCTTAATCTAAATCCCTCAAGAGCTCCTCAAATACTGTGCCTTCTCTAATCCAGCTGGCCAGAAGCAGTCTCTGCACTACACAGCCTCACTGCGCCTTTCATCTGCTCTTTCTGGGCCTTCTTAGTTGGGAGCAAACTGGATTCTTTTCCTTTGGGATGGTGGGGAACTTGGGGATGAGATATGTTAGGGCATCGCTGTGTTCCCAGTGTCTGGCCAAAGTAGGTGTTCACTGGTCACAGGTTTGGAAATGAATCAAAAATGGAAGACTGGGCTGTGACTGATGGGTACCTAGAGCAGTCTGTATCGAGTTGACTGCAAGCACTCAGGGAGGGTGGGGTCTCCTGACAACTCTTCTCAGAGCCCATCCCTACCCAGCACTCCTCCCCGACTCATCCCTCCATCCAAACAGACATGGGCCCTAGAACGGCAGATCTGATAATGAGATTATCCGCCTTATTATTAACCTCCGGCTTAGTAATATGATTCCATTTTAATTCCAAGTCCATCCTACTATTAAGTATGTTAACTAATATGCTTACCATATACCAATGATGACGAGATGTCGTCCCAGAAGGTTGAGGCTTCATGCATATTCCTGTGTGGCCTACCACTGCCCATCACTCAGGGGCCCCAGCCAGGCAGGAAGCCCAGCCAGAGTGGGCTCCTTCCAGGACACTGGCCCCATCAGAGGATGTCCCAGCTAGGGACTGTCCTTCACTCACATATGGGAGGAGCACTCAGATCCTTGTGGAGAGTCTGGCTGAGCAGAGGGATGGGCCTATGGAGGCCGCACTGCATGTTGTGGAGCACAGAGGGTACACTCACCCTCCCTCTCCACTCTGGGGACCAGAAGGGGAAGCAAAACCTATGCTGGGGCTGGAGGATAAGCAGGAGTTGTCCAAGAGAAGGGAAGAGCAGGTTTATAGGAGCCAGACAGGAAGATCACAATGCATTCAAGAGCAGGAAAATTCCATCAATGCACCTTATGCACAGAGGTGAGGCTGCTAGGGAGGGAGGGTACCTTGGGGGCTGTTACCTTCATTCTTTCCCTGGAGCTACCAAGCCTTTGGTTTTGCTGGTATGAGACTTTCTTGCCTGGGCCTCAGTTTCCCTATCTTGAGTGAGGGGAGTGAACTATGAGCTCAGATCCAGCCTCAGCTGACTGCAACAGAAGTCACAGATCTCTGGCCAGACCCAAACCTCTAGAGTCCTTGCAAAGCATTTCCAGTTGGGGAACAGCTGAGGCCCAGCCCAGGGCCCCCTAACTATTCACCACCAAGTTCATATCCTGACTGCTCAGCTGCTCTGACCGTAGTGGGATCCAGACCAAGCCCTCCCCTGGCCCATCCTACACACTGCATGTGGCTCGGACAAGGCCACACCCCTGCTCAGAACCTGTTGCTCCCCTGGTTCAGAGAAGGCCAAACTCAGCAACCAGACATGTCAATCACCACATGGTCCAGGTGGTCCTTCACCTGCACACAGTGGTGGGCAGCAAAGGTTCAGGACTGCACTTGACTTCGCAGACCTTGGGTTTTTCGGCCTATATACCCTGCTCCAGTGGTTGCTGCAGTCTGAGTGCCCAACCTTAACCCTATACCCTCCTCCAAAGGGACTCCTCAAACCCCTTGGGTGGGAAGCAGTTCTCCTCTTATCCTTTCTGTGCCACCTTTTGCTGGGTTCAGCCTTGAAACTGGAATGGGACCTACCTAGGTCTGCCTTGTTGCACCAAGTGGTGAGTCCATTCCCCCGTGACATAATCTCAGTCAGCATGCAGCCCAACCCAAGCATGGAGTATCTTGCCTGAGCCAGGAGCTGGGGAAGTAGTATAGCTGAGAGGTCTCTTACAGGTATCCGCTCGGGTGGGGACTGCCCAAGCAGTGGTTCTCAAACTGGGGAGTGTGCTAGTACATTATTGACCTTGTCCCTACAGTTTCTGACTTAGTAGGTCAGGGTAGGGACCAAAGATTTGCATTTCTAACAAGTTCTCAGTTTAGATTGTAAATCAGGTCCCCACTAATCTAAGAAATTCATCTTTCGCACGAGGGACTCCATGGGACCACATAAATACCTGATGCGGTACTAGATCGGGGTGGACTCTCTGAATACCCAGCTTGCTTTCTGGCCAGGGTATTTGCTCATAATAATTTCCATCTTCTCAGGAGCTCCTGGCTGTGGAGCCCAGGCCTTCAGGACTGCCCTCCTGTGTCAGAGCCCGTGGTTCCTGTTCATTCCAGACTGGCAGTTGTGGAAAGCTTCTGATGAGGACACAGACTTGACCTGCTTACCCTGTATCCGCTGAATCTCATCTATGTACCTACCCAAGAGCCCAGGAAGTGAGTACCAGAGTAACTGATGTGAAGGAGGAGGAGCTGCTCCAACAAATAGATCAACATGGGTCCTCTGCCTCTTGCTGATTTGTCTTGAGGGGCACGGAATGTGGAAGAGCCTGGAGGCAGGTAGATGTGGCCAGCTGAGACAAGGCAGAGCAGAGCACAGACCTCAGCTCAAGATCTCGTCCTGTCACTGGTTCATGGTTAAGCACTGGCATGTCAAGAACTTTCCCTATCTGAGTTTCCCCATCTGTAAAATAGGGATGATGAAACAATACCTAATCTATAATATTGATGCACAGAAAGTTCCCATTAACTGATAGCTGCTTCCCCTACAAGTTGGGCATGGCCATGATGCCACTTTTGCAAGGCCTGTTCACTTCCTGGTGAATTTCTAGTCACCATCCAGACTCAGGTCAGAGGTCACCTCCTTTGTGAAGTCCTTTTTAATGCCTCTCAGGAGAACAAACCATCCCTTTCCTCACCACACACTGTACATTTATTTCTGGCCTTCTATTCAGTTCTAATCAAAGGTAATTGTATAAGGATTGGTCTTTCTGAGCTCCCTGAGGGCAGGGACTGTGGTTTATTCACATAGCAGAAGCTCAAGTAATGCTTGCAGAGTTTAATACACAAAAGTGAGTGAAAGCACATGCAGTTTGTGTAGTCAGCATGCAGCTAGGGGCCTGCAAGGCTGGATGAAAGAAGGGCTTGAATGGAAGAAGGCTAGTAAGGTAGACTGCCACGTGCCTCCCTCTACGTGATGAAAGGTGTGCCACCGGCTCACAAATGGTGGGAAAACATGACAAGAACATGGTTCCAGAGGGGCTTGGGTCTGAAGTTTTGCAAGCACTTAACAATAAAAAGCCCTTGTTCTGAATGTCAACTGTTCCCCAGGACAATGTGATGACCAGAGAGCAGAAGAGAACTGCCGAGTGCAGGGTAGCCATTGTAGCAGCCAAGTCTGAGCTTAAGGCGAGGCCTGCCTGTGCTGGGCTAGCACTTTTTCCTCCATATGCTCCATGCTTCTCCACTGCTCTCGGATTTGGGCTGCCTTGACTAAGTTCCTAGCACTTAGGGCAGAGGGCACTAACAGGGATCACTCTGAGATCACTGCCCATCTCTGAGTTCAAGGGACTCTGCTTCCTACCAAGGTACTGCCTCTTCCTCCAAGGCTCACACTGCCCACACAGGCCAGAGGGCATAGGTGTCTGTCTGGGGGAAGAAGGTCCCAGCTCATACACTTTTAAGGGAGGCTGTCTCCTCTGTTTGCAACCAGAAGCCCACAGTCCAATTTGACTTCTGTCCCAGACTAGTAATTCACCCAATTCTCCCATCCCAGGTGACTCACTGCCCTACAACAGCCCCAGATTGCTGTGTCAATCTGGAAAGACTAGAGTTCTCTGTCCCCTCTTCACCTCTGTCAAATGCTTGGGAGCTGGGCTGACGACTGATGAGTCCCGGTCTGTAAACTCTGAACTCTCAGGATGAAAGACATTGGGAAGTACAAAGTCACTCCCTGGTTGTTGTTATTGTTCTTTGTGAACCTCAAGATGCCAGGGAGCCAGAGCAGTGTGTGAGACAAAGGCTGAACACCAGGGTGGCAGAAGAACTACTCCAGGTGCCAGGCTCAGCAGGGTCAGCCAGGGGCCATGGGAAGTGGGGGAGTCTGCCAATCTCCACATGCAGTTCAGACACATGCACTAGAACCCATCTCACCTCTCATCTGGACCCACACAGCCTAATGAGGGGATTTCATTCTAGAAGTCTGAACATTAATTCTAGCACAGACAGGAGATGGGAAAGATGGGAAAGAAAGATCTTGTGAAGATTCCTTTGTGCTCAAGGAATTCAAATGAGATGCGTCCAGAGATCTCAGCTATTGATGCTCATTCACATTCACACTCCAGGACACCCTGGTAAAGACCATGATCTGCCCCCTGTCCTTCCACTGGCTTCAGCAGAGTGACATTTGCATCAAACCCTGAATGATCTCTCAAGGGTCATGGAGAGTCTGGTTCCTGAGTCAGTCTTTAAAACAGTACAGCAAGGGCCAGGCTTGATGCATGCCTGTAATTCCAATTTCTCAGGAGGCTGAGACAGGAGGATCACAAGTTTGAGGCCAGTGAGACTCTGTCTCAAAACAAAAATTTAAAAAGGGCTGAACATGTAGCCCAGTGGCAGAGTGCTTACTTAGCACACACAAGATCTTGGGTTCAATCCTTAGTACTGCACATAACAAAAACAAAAAATACAACACAAGACTAACATTTTTTTTATGGGGGCCAGATCTCCCTGCCCCCAATCCCACAGCTCTTCCCTGCTGAGGGTTCTCAGTGACACAGGGCCTGGGGGATGAGGCTCTGCCCTCATCGGGTGGAAGTGAGAGCTGTGGGCAGAATGCATTTCTAGAGGTCAGGAGACAGGGAGGGCACTGCCCCAGGTCACACAGAGGCACTGGCAAGTATGGCTCCCAGCTGCCTGGCTTCCAGTTGTGTCATTTCACTATCCCATCAGTGGACTTATAACTCCCTCCTCCAGTACTGCTGCCAGGGCTGGCAAGACTATGCCTGTGGGTTAAGGGGAGAAGATGTGGGGGAGCAACCCCACATAGGGATATCACGCATCAGCCCCACAAACTCTCCATGAGTCATGGAGCAGAGCTCTTACCTGCAGCTCTACCCCACCCAGTCCTGTACCAGGCAGGAGAAAAGTCCATTTCCCCACACTCCTGGGTATTCAGGTGGGGTGTCCCCTCCTGCTATTTATTAAGCAGGAACTGGGGTGCTGCTGAATGTGTGATCAAGGATCAGGGAGAGCCAAGAGATTAATGTTCCTATTCTCTTTCTCTTCTTTGCCCATCCCACTTTCCAGATTCCCTCCCCACATCTAAACTGATGTCCATAGTTCTCAATCTTTCCACGGAATGTGGCCCAGTTCTGACTAAGACCCTCTCCAGCTGCCCAGTACCCATGTTCTGGCCTGCTGGCCACTCTGAGAATACAATAAAAGGATCCTGGAAGCCCTGAGTTGGGTGGAGGGGAGAGAAAGGGGAGGCCTCCAGCTCTGCAGTTTACTGTTATCTTAATTACCCATCCTGTTGGGTTTGAATCAGACCTCTCTAGTTACATACCAGGGACTCAAGACTGCAGGTTCCCAATGCCATGATACTTTCTCCTGGTATCTTGTTTTGGAGCATGAATCTCCCCTATGCTTTCCCCATTCTAAAGAATTCCAAGTCTCCAAAATTCCTCTAGTCCAGACCTCGGGTCTGTTTGCTATCTGTTCACCAGCCAACTCCCTAAAAGAAGGCTTCAAAGAGCCGTATGGCCACTGGGAAGCAGGGAACAAGGAAAGGCAGTGGGATGGGGAGAGAAGATAGTAGGTAAGATTATAGTGAGACATACAGGACTGTCTTACAGGGGGAAACGATGCTGGAACAGATAACTCAGGGGCCTACAGAATCTCCCTTCTAACCCACTGCCTGCACTCTCCTCCAATAAATAGCCTTCTTTTGGTGGCAGGCATGCTTGTTTCCCTCACACTAGGGATTCCTGCTTTCTGAAGCCCAACAAGTGGCTTGCTACCAGTGGGGGTCTTGCATCTCTGACATCTGACTTAGCCAGCCTTTCAAGGTGCCCAAGATAGGATGTGAATATGGAGGGGAGAGTAAGAGGGGTAGGTAGCTTCCTGAGCCAAATCCATGAACTGTTAATCCCGGAAAGAGGTGCCTTCACATTCCCTCAGGTCACAGATATCCACACTGCAAGAATCCACGTCATACTCAGAGCTGGCCAGCAGTCCCCAGGAAGGACCCCTAGACACACTTGCCCAATGGGAACAAAGAGGCAGCCTCACTTTCAAATTTCCATAGCTGCTTCTCCTCACCAAGTTGAAAACAGCGTTGGATTCCTAAGATTTTCCCAACAGATGAACCAGAACCTGGCTACCTACCCCTCAATCCCTGCCACTATGCAGAAATTGGGGATAGGACAGGGATCTGCCTACACTGTCAACCACAACTGGAACTGCCCAACTTTCAGTCAAGTACTCTTTTGAAGCCATTTTTATGTTGCAGCCGAGGCAGGAACTCTGGCGGGTCAATAGGGATCCAGCGAGACGCACGTGGTTGTCCAGGTAATGCTAACTTGCAGCCCAAAGTCTTACCTCTGGAAAGTACTTTGTGACTTTAACCCCAGTAAGCCTCTGTTACTCCCTCTGTAAAATGGGGACTGGAGCACCTGCTGGTAGGATTGTTATGGGAATTAAATGAAGTTGAAGCATTTGAACATGCTTTGTACTAGTCTGGTGACTAGTACAAAGTAGACATTAATAAAACGCTCGCCTGCAGAAGAGAAGAAGAAGTGAGAATCCAGGGCTTCCCCAACTGGGCCTCCAGGCAAGCTCAATTCTACAGGGAGGATTTACACACCCCAAGCCCAAGGGCAGCGCACTACTCTCAGCAGCGGCCCATGGTTGGCACCAATTGGGGTCTCAGCTCTGCTCTGCTCACCCAGACAGGAGCAGCATCCAAGGACCCTAAGGAGTCACTCCTGAAAATCAGAGGAGGACAATCGCCTCATGCCTGGCCCAGTTCTGAGGGAAATATGGGTCACAGAAGCAGCGGCGCCCCACTCCCCGGGGTTCGTGAACGGAGCAGGGCATCCCCTCCGAGTCTCCTCCGGAGGTGGCGGATGCTGCCGCCCTTGCTCCAATGGCCGAGCAGAACGGGTGGAGGTGTGGCACAGGTTGGCGGCAACTGGAGAACACCTGGCTCGGGCTCCCTCCGAGAAGGGAAGGCAGTGACAGTTCCCTGAGCGCTCGGCGGCCAGGCCAGGCCCCGCGTCCGCTCGTCCTCCGCCTCCGTCCGTGCCCCGAGGCGTGCGGGCGCTGGCTCGGTGTAGCTCCCTTCCTTGGGGACGCGGCCGCCGGGCGAGGCGCGCGCTGCCACCGCGGGACTCGGGGCACAGACCCGTCCCACCCGGTCGCGCCGACCACTCGCACGCAGACACGCGCGCCCCCGGTGCCTGTCACCCCGGCGCTGCTCGCTCAGCCCCAGACTCACCCGCGCGGCGCCGGGGGCGGGTGAGCGGCTGGCAGGTTTCTCCCAGCGAAACGGGGTTTTTGGGCGCGCCGAGGTGCCCTACCTTTCTCCCCGGGGTCAGGCTCCCGCTCCCGCTCCCGCTTCCTCCCCTCTCGCTGCTTCTTGCTTCGGCCGCGGCCCCTCCTCCTGGGCTCCGACATTCTACCCGGGGTCCCCGGCGGTGGGACGGCCTCGGCTCTCCGCTGCCGCGCTGCGCCCCCGCCGCCTGCAGCCCCAGTGCCCGAGCGCGCGCCTTTCTTATAGGCGGTCACACCCTCCGGGGGAGGGGAGCAACGAGCCTTAACTCTTCCCCTCCCGCACCCGCCTCCCTCGGCCCCCCTCCACCGGCTCAGGCTGCGGGGGGCTGTGAGCGTCCAGGTCTGGGCCCTGCGCCCCTTCTGGGGCCCACCGAAGTAGGCAGGACTGGCGCCCAAGCAAAGCGCCACAGACCTCCTGGCCAGAGAGGGGGCTCGAGCTGGGTTGGGGGCCTGTGCAGGATTGGGGAGGGGAGCAGAGATCCCCCAGCGAGGGCCAGGCTAAGGACAGCATGGAGGTGGGGAGACAGCAAAAGAAGGGCCCGGGAAGGGACCAAAAGCAAGCTCATTGGCTAGTCCGGCGGGCAGGAAGCACCCGTGCTGCCTGCAGTGGGTCCCACAGCCTTGCCAGGCAGCTGGCCCCGAGCTTGTTCATCCCTGGAGGTCTGGCCTCTGCCCCCAGGGGATACCACCATCTGAGGAATAGCTTTAAGGAGCCCCTGTTTGGGACTGGCAGGAGGTCTGTGGCCCAGGAGCCCCTCCCAGCCAGGGTATGCTGCAGCTGGGAGCCTGGATGCTCCAGGTGGCTTGTAGCCGCCTCCCACATGCACTCCAGGCTGCTGCCAGGCTCCTCAGCCCAGGCGCAGCACCGGCTGACTCCTTTCTCCAAGGCCTGGGAGGTGGAATCAGATGCTGCCCCCGCCCCATTCCCACAAACTGCAGGGTGAGGGCTGTGGGCAAGGACAGCCTGGCTCCTGCCTCCTGCCTGGGTGTGGTGCTGAAAGGGTTACAAAGCAAAGGCTCTCCCTCTCCTGGCTCCCAGAAAGCCTGAGCCTGCGGTTTACTTGCCTAGCTCTGCCTGAGGTGTCCCCTTACAGCCATCCCTACTAGAATCCCAGTCAAAGATCATCCCAGCCAGTCCTCCGGCTCCTCAGCAGAGAGTCCCAAGGCTTTGCTGGATAGGATCCTTCTTAGAAGAGCCTGCAGGATGCTAGGATTCTGGGTCAAGATGAGGAACTCTGGAGTTCCAGGGCCTGGCTGGACCCTGAAGCCAAACTTAGGGGATGGGAGCACAGAGAGACTGTGGTGATGTCCATACTGAGGGCTGAACTCTGGTGCTCAAGCCTGTTTTAGCAGGGGCCAGCTCAGGGGAGACCAAGTGTAAGAGCCAACAAAGATAGAGAAAGGGCTGAGAATGGAGTTCAGGGGATACAGCAGTTACCTAGCTGAGGTTCTGGGTTCACTCCCCAGTACAGCAAGAAGACCTTAAAGGATAGTGAGTACCTACCCCACTTTGTGTAGGTTCACTTCCCATGGGTGGGGAGGGGGAAGCACCTGGTCCTGGGTAGAGCCAGTGCCAAAGACCCAGTCTCACTTCTCCAACCTCCTGTTCACTCAGCTCCCAAAACAGCACTCACATCCAGCCCTCCCCAGTCATTGGCTGCTGCCTCAGGTCACACCCTCCTCCTCTGATCTCTTTGCTTGAAGTCTTGCCCTCTTAGTTTAACCTCCCCCAAGACCCCCAGAGTCATCTTCCTAGAACCCAAACGAGACCCTTGCCCTCACTGTTACCACAGGCTAAAGCCAACTCCTCCCAGGTATCCAAAGTCCTGTCCCACAGGATCCAGCTCATAAGTGTCCAGTGCCTCTGTGTCATCCACATCTCCCTGTAGGCCACACACACACACACACACACACACACAATGCTCTGTCTTTTCTCCACACTTTCACACACACTATGTCAATCTTTGCCCAGAGTGCTCTAGGCTTTCTTGGCCTAGCTGATCCCTCTACTCTGTTCATTCATTTGGCAAATATGCAGGAAGATTTCCTGTGTTGGGCACAATGCTACGTGCTGAGGACATGACCGTGAGCAAAACAGACATGGGCCCTCCTAACATGAAGGTTACAGTTTTAGTGGAGAGGGACAGGTAACTAGTCACACAAGTAATAGATGAATTAAAACTTGTGTTAAATACTACAAAGGCACACTCACTCCACAAACATTTATGCATGTTGACATACAGGTTGACAGAGAAAACAAACCGTTGTGAGGGAAGGCTTTCCCTAGGAAACACTTAAACTGAGATTTGAAGAATGAGTAGGAGTTGGCCAGGCTAAAGGGGAAGTAGGGAGAGTGTCCTTGGCAGAAGCAATAGCATGTGCAATGGCCCTGAGGCAAGGAGTTTTTGTGTCATTGTAAAATAGAAAGTCGGTTTGCTGGTGTGTGTGTGTGTGTGTGTGTGCACGCGCGTGCATGCGCGCGCATGCATGTGAGCACGTGCACATGCACATGGGTGCACACAGCAAGGGGTATGTGGGGGTGTATAGGAGGGTGGTACACATAATGTTAAAGGAGCCTGGAGAGGAGGCAAGTGAAGGCAATGAGCTTCATCCTATGAGTAGTTGTCTTTTCTGGGATGTTTTTGAGCAGTGAGTGGAGGGGTGGGAGAGGGCAATGGTTTGATTCTCCGTGTCCTGAATACTTTCCCTATCTCTATCAGCACATTTTACTTGGCGTTGTTTTTAGTTTGCATCTCTATCTTCCCACTAGCTGAGATTCCCTTAGTGCTGTGACCCTAGTACCTAGCATGTGTAGGCACCTCCCTGTAGGACAGATTGGTGACTTTCTCCAACTAGTAGACAGTGACCCAGGGTAGTACCAGTGCTCCAAGTGAAGGCCTGCAGACCAACTGAAGATACCTTCTCCTGACAGAGGTTTTCTGGCAGTGCACAGCAGCCAGAGCTTGGTATCCCATGAATGACACAAGTCAGAGATGCTGTGGAAATTCCAGAGGGGATTGGGATATACAGATTCAGTGTGGAGGGAGGCAGGGCGCCAAGATCTGGAGAGATTGCAGGATTTCAACAGGGGTAGGTGAGGGAATACAGCTGGAGGTTAGAAAAGATCTAGGAACAGCATTCCTGGGCACCTGTTCAGGGAACAATGCACACACCAGGTTTATGCTAAGAAACTATGGGAGCTCCTAATAAATAACACAGAAGCCACTCCCTAGCTGCCAGAACCCATGATGCTAAGTACCCCACACACTATGTATCATAGTTCTCACAGCATTCCCGACAGGTTGAGTTCAGTATTCTACAGAAGAGGCCAGGAGAGTCACCTACCTGGAAAGCTGCAAAGACTGGGTTTAAGTTACAGTCATTTTCCACTGTGGCCATGCTTGTCACCATGAAACCAGGCATTTGGACCTCAGTAAATACTGCGACTTCACTGATGCTTCTTGGAGGAATGGCATGGTATGTGCATTAGAAAAATTAATAGAGTGGCAGGATGACTGGAATGGGCAGCATGGATGAAAAGGAGAAGAGAGTGGAGGCAAAGGAGCCAGGGAGACAAGACAACCATCAGAAGTGTTTAGGGTCTACTGTGTGCCAGGCCCTGTACACTTTACAGGGCAGGTAAGGAGTGCCTGGTAAATGCAGGCAAGAAGGAAAGGCAGTGAAAATCATAGTAGGAAGAGGAGTTAACCTTGGATTAACTGGCTTCCTCACCACACTGTGGGGGTAGTAACCTAACATCCCGCTTTGTAGATGAGAAAACCAAAGCACGGAGAGGCAAAGTCACTGTCATTTTTCTAAGCCAATAACTGGTAAGTGGCAGAGAAGAGTTAGGAATCCATGTAGTTGAATACTTACAGTCAGTCAGGCGTGGTGGTGCACGCCTTTAATCCCAGCACTCAGGAGGCTGAGGTAGGTGAAGCACTGTGAGTTTGAGGCGGCTTGGGCTACAACGTGAGTGCAAGACCGGCCTGAACTACATAGTGTGACCCTGTCTCAAAAAACTAGGACCGGAAGTTTGGCTCAGTGGTTTAAGTGCCTGCCTGGCAGGCATGAGGTTGTGAGTTTGATCCCTGGTGCCACCGAAAAAAAAAAGAAAAAAAAAAAAAAAGAAAAGAAAAAAAAGAGTACTCACAGCCCACGCTCTCAGTGGCCCTGGGGTGCTGTTTGAGAGAATAAAAGAGAGGGAGGGAAAGGACCTCCTGCCACTGGCCTCAGGACCTGCGCCGTGCACACAGTTCAGCGTCCAGGTCACAGGAGGGTGCAGAGGGGCCTGAGACACCAGAGGCATGTCCACAGGGCTCCCAAAGCCTTGGTCTCCCAGCTCCCAGAGCAAAGCTTCTTGGTGGAAAGGACAGCCTAGCACTTGACACACCCCCAGCATGGACCCAGGCTTCTGCCAGCAGCTTGAAAATGACCATGTGAGCCAGGCCTGTTGCCACAGGAACTCTTTGCCCTTACCACAGGTTGTGTGATGCCCTGTACAACCTCCTGCTGTGTGAGCAGGCTGGGGACCACAGAGAGACCACATTGCCCAGAAGAGAAGGCTCCTCCCTGCCTATTTCACAATGGGACACTAATAGTAACACAACAACTTAATTCAATTCCTTTAAGGAGCAAAAACACAATGCTTAACTGGCTTACAAACATTTAACATTTTCCCTTCCACTTTGAGGCTGTGCCATGGGCAAACTTTGAAGTTTAGGAAAGTTTAGACTTGTTTGAGTCATGTGCAAAAATGCCTTTGGGTGGAAAGGGGAAGAAAAAAAAAAAAACCCACACTACTCCTTCCCCCACTGGAGACTTTGGGGCTCCAAGAGGCTTACCTATAAAATTCTCCTGCCCTCTCCCCTTGTGCTCACTATTCCATGGAAATTGTTGCGGGCAGCCTTAGTGACCAGGTCAGGAGGAGCCATAAGCAGTCCTTTGAGACCTACCGCACCCCATCTCCTGCCGGGAAAAAGCACCCTTGATTTCATCCCTGAGCCTACATGTTCCTCTGTGAGTTAAAAGTCCTTAGAGAAGATGGGGCTACCTACCCTTATCCTCAGTCACCCTTATTTTAGTGCCTCCAAGTCACGAGGTTCCTCTCCCCTCATTTCTGCCTAGTGAGGCCACCGGAGGAAGAGACAGAGCAAAATGTCACTCCCTGAAGGACTACAGAATTTCCCACTCACCTACAAGGTTCCCTAAAACCTGAGCAGTCTATTCCCTTGTGACTCCAGGATACAGGGTCCCCAGCCAAGGAGAGCATGGGGCCAGACCAGCCCCCTACTCTACCCCATTGGAGCCAAGGGACAGTTTTTTCACCAAATCTGCATCCTGGCTGGTAGTTTCAGTGCTCCTGTAAATAGCAGCAGGCTATTTCTTCCATCTCTGCCAAGTTTACCCAGGTCTCAACCTCCCTCAGACAGAACTGGGTGGCCACAAAGAGGGGTCTAGATAGAAAGAGCTAGGGTGATAGCCAGGACATCTGGGTTCAGGCCCAGTATTGCCCCTGAGATTAGATTCATTTTCCACAGAAGACAGAGTCGTCCTCCAAATTCCTCCACCCATCAGTCCAGAAGGCCGCAGGAATCTGGGGGGCTGGAGGAGCAGGGGTTCCTGATCACTGAAGAAAAAGTTCTTGACACTGAGTGAACAAGATTCTGGAGCCACACAAGTCTGTAAACTTTGGCTGATCCCTTTCAAGTTGTACCAGCTTGCACAAAACACATGCACACACTCATACAAGAAGAGCATTCACTTCATGAAGCCCAGAGAGAGCAGAAGGCTTCCAACCCAGTTCCCACAGACGGATGCTGCAAGCATCCCTTGGCTTCCTCTTTCAAAAAGTAGGCTCATAGGTCTTTCTCACAGGGATTTCACTGAGTGGCTGAGGAAATTAATCTTTAATCTCTCTGAAATGAGGACACTTGAAAAGGATTCCATCCTGGGTGGCTCCCTGTGCTCAGAGGCCATACTAAGGGTGCTAAGGGGCTGAGCCAGACCCCCCTGCCATGGCCTTTGATCCTATCTCCTTTCCCTTTGCTCCTCTGGGACACCGGGTCAGCAGTCCCAGTTTCTGAGCAGGACCCCTCTGTCCCTATCTCCCCATTTAGGAGACCCCTCTTGGCTCAGTTCATCCAATCCCAGACCCAGAAGAGATTTTGTGCTTCCTAAACAGGAGTTTAGTGTCTTTTCTTCATTTCAGACCCTCTCTGGAGAGAGAAGGAGGTGGAAGAGAAGGCACAGACACATCTCAGGATGAGCCCCAAGAGCAAGTTGGAAAGGAGCAGGTGGGAGAGGAAGCATTGGCCAAAGAGTGGGGAGCCTCCCTTGGCTCCAGGGGCCGGCAGAAGAAAGCCAGGAGGCAATGGGGGAGCAGATGAGGGGAGAGGTGAAGCCACAGGCAGGCCTGGGCAGGGCTGGGAGCAGGACTAGAGAGGAAGTGAGAAGCTGGAGCAGCCCCAACAATGGGGGTTGGGGGTGAGAGAGAGGACAAAAGAGGGAAGCAGAGCAGAGGCTGGGCAGGCAGGCCAGGCTGTCTTTCCAGGGTCCTCAGGCCTGCTTTGTGCCCTTGGGCAAGTCACTTTCCCTCTCTGGCCTGCCTCCCCACCTGGAAAGGTGAGGTTGGACCAGATGATCTTGAAAGGTCCTCGCATCTGAGGAACCTAAGGGTTCAATGGAGAGGGCTGGGAAAGGGCAAGAGCCCCAGGCCCACAGATAAGGAAGCAGTGTTACTGGCCACAGGCCTCCTCCCACCCTCATGCTCTTCCTTGGCACCCTCCTGCTGGGGCTTCTCAGCCTGCCTGGCAGGGCCCCTTTCAGGATGAGGAAGGTAACAGGCTGGCAGAAAGCCTGTGGCCTAGTCTCAGGTGCATCTCCTTGGACTCTGCTGCCAGCCTCTTCCAGGGTGCAGCCTTGGGGGACATTGCTCCATCTGCGTGGAGACACCTGGGAGACTCTAGCACTTTACCTGGTGACCCAGAGCCATGGCTCTCACTGAAATGAGAGGTGGGAGCTTGGTTGTCTTCCCCAGGGTAGGGGGTGATTCCACACTTGCCTGCCCCCTTCTTTAAGAGAACTGCATAATTATGCGGCAATAATACTAACTGGCACTTAACACACCAAGTCCTGGGTAAGTACATTGTTTATATAACAACATAATGACTTACTTGCTGCCCTGGGGGCTGAGGGGATCAAGTGCAAGGGCTTAGTGACTGTCAATACCACCCTGGGGCCATTGTGTGTGGATCAACCAGAGGGAGCCATGATTTCCAGAGGCAGCTGCCCACCGCCCTGCAGGTCCCGTTCTGGTTTAGCAGAGGCACTGAGGAGCCAGCCCTTTCAGATACAACTTGCTTACGTCTCTCCATCTGCTCTGGGAGGTCAGCTGGAGGAGCTGTCACCCATTCCCATCCCCTTGAGGACTGCAGAGGATCCTCTAGAAGCGTGCAGTCCCTTTCCAGGCAGGGGAAGACAATTCAAGCCAGGCTGGCAAATTTGGAGAGACTCCTAGTCACCTCCCAAGGAAATAAGAGGCCTTGCCCAATATAGGCATTTATGAGCCCGGAGGCAAAAAATTCTCTTCTCTCTCTGAGCCCTGCCCAGCCTAGCCCTACCCAGCCCAGCCCTGCCACCCCAGGCTTAGCTGCTCCTGGGACAACAGCCCAGTTTCCCTGGCCTGGTCTGGGTGTTGGTTCCCATGCCAAACTTACTCCTCCTGGGAATTCTCACTGGACAACTTCATAGATGCTAACTTCATAGTGGCTATGGCAGGTTTCAAGGATCTAGGAGATCCAACCCTGGTCCTTCCCTCCGTCCTGTTATCCCAAATCACCCCTTTCCTTCTCTCTGAAACCCTAATTCATAGATTATGAAAGCTCTAGCACTAACCAAAACAAGCACTACTAGAACGTTTAGGCTGCAGACTCTTGGAGCTCCTGGCAGCCATGAATACTACGATTCTCTGGAGAGAAGAATCTACAAGCTATAAGCAGATATGACAGGGACATAGGGTCATCCTTCTTTTTTTTTTTTTTTTTTTTTTTTTGTCCAGTCAGATTTTTGTTGATAGTTACTGGGGAATTCATACTTTTCCTTGGGGCCCCATTGATTACTTATCTACAAGCCAAGGGGAAACTGAAATGCTAAGGGCCATTCTAGCAATGAACCTTCAAAGAGTCTTAAGACATGCTCCCAGCTCTGGGAACTTTGCCTCTTGCCATTGACTGCAGCCCTTCCAGCCAGCCCTCTATCAGTTCCTCTCCCACCTCTGGCTGTGGATGCCCATGGGAAGCCATGCACATGCTCATACACACACACACACACACGCGCACGTACATGTATGCATGCACATGTACACAGATGGCTGCAGGAGCACTGAGCACCTGTACTGAGCTGCTGGCTGCTTCCAAATGCCATGCAGTAGCATCTGATCAACAACTCTCATCATCAGAACAATAATGACAATTAAGAGGTAGACAATGACATTGACCTCAATGGCCCTCTTGAACCATACTCAACCCTCCATCCTGTTTTCTCCATCCTGTCTTCATCACTCAAGCTTCTTAGTAGTCTGGCTCTCTTTCCACAACTCTGTAGCAATTAGTTCTGAAAACTGTGGTCAATACATGCCTACCCCAAGCCTTTGTTTAATTGCTCACAATGTTTTGGGGTTCTAACTGATGTCCAGTCAAGTGTCTCTTTGATGTATTTTTATGCACAGTATTCCCCTCTAAATGGTTCTGCAGCTCCACCATCACCAATCCACTTCCTAATCCCAGGGCTCCACTAGTGTGGGGTTAACTACAAGAACCTTTGTTCCCTTGTCCCTGCCCTGCCTTTGTCTGCTTCTTGGGTCACCAGGCTAGGGCAGACAATACTCGCTTAGCACCTGCTTTGTAACCAGCACAGTGCTGGTCACCACAGGATACAAAGACCCTGTCCTCAGGGAGCTTACAGTCAGGGCGGAGACAACACTCATACCAAGGTACACAAATCACAACTTAAGACAACAGCAAAAATTTATGGATAGTTTCCTAAGAGATGATTAGGCTAAATCTAGAAGCTCTTTGGAGAGAGAGTTAGGCATCACCAGGTGGTCTACCAAGGTGAGCTTCCTGTAGAAGGAATGGGAAAATTCCAAATAGCAGAAAGAGCTGGAGTTGGGATGAGAGCTAGAGGTGGGAGGCTGGAGACCAGGGGAAGATGCATGGCCTTATAAGGGAAATCCAATCCCCACACTTGTGCTCCCTAGCCTTTTTTCTGACCCTACCCCTTCAGAAGAATGAAGCTTTCCTTTCAAATGAATGAATACACACACAGGCACACCCACCCCACCACGAGCTCTTTTGCCAAATTTCCCAGGTTCTTCCCACTCCATTCTGTCTCTCTCTCTCTTTTTCTCTCTCTCTCTCCCCCTCTCTTTCTCTCTCTCTCTCTCCCTCTCTCTCTCTTTCTCTCTCTCCCTCTTGTTCACTCATCCTGCCATACATATATCTCACAGCATTGTACCTCCTATCATATCCCTTCCGTCCATTACGTAACTCTGTTTGGGATTATTTTTGCCCAGAGGTATGAGCTACATTTCTGCATATTTAAACTGTCCTTGATTCATTCCTGCCCGTTTGTTAGTTCTGTTTGCCCAAGTGCCCGCCCCACCCACTAGCTGTGAGGCCCCAGGAACATTACCACGTTGGGCTCAGCTTACCCACAGCTACCAGCCTTTCCACTCCAGGACCAAAGGAGTGAATGCCAGGCCAACTAGGGGCCACCTGAAATGGGTCCTAGGCCATGGTAGGCCCTGAGTCTGGCTCCTGTTGGGCTGCAACATCCCCAGGACCTTCCATTGCTCCCTGTTCTCCCCTTCTAGCAAATCATGGTCCTGGATCTCCTATTTTTTTCTGTCCTGCACCCTAACTCTGTGGCCATAGGGTGTGGCCTTGTGATTCAAGGGGTGAAGGGGCAGTGGGAGGAAAGACAAAATAGTAATTAATGGTTTGTTTCCTATTAGCTTCTTACAAATAGAAAGGCTTAATGCAATTACTGAAATAGTTGCAAGGGGCTCTTGTTACATTGTAAAATAATTATCTGACAATCATTGTTTTATTTTTAAGAGCTCATTAACAAATAGGTTGTAAATGGCTTTCTCGCCTTCTTTTCTGCTGCAAAGACAGGGTGAGTTAGCGGCTAAAGGACAATGGGATAGCAAGAGTCTTTCTGTCCAGGGCCACCAGTTGAAATGAGGATTTGGCTCAATAGTTTCTATGTCTAGGAGGAGCTGGCGCCAGCCGAGCTGCCAAGGCTTGACAGGGTTGGTGGTAACCAGGGCCCCCAGGTCCTGCCTCATTCCAGTGGGATCTTATGCAGGCCCCAGATCTCTAGCTCACCAGGGAGGCCGCTGAATGCTTCAGAAGAGAATGCCACCACAATTTTTCTCCTGCAATGGCAGCACCATTATGGCTAACACGACATCCTATGCACTGCTGGACCTGTTCAGATGCCACCAACTTAGTTATTACCCTCTGACTGGGTGCTAGCCTGCACAGTCCTACTCCATAGGCCTGCTCTTCTAACAACTCTAAGCATTGCTGTCTGATTTGCAAGTAGCAGAATTACATAGCTTAAAAGATTATGAAAAGCTATGTGGTAAATTCTAGATGATCAGCTGGTTAATGGCAAAGAATTGTGGTGACATTTGTAATGTAAAAGATGAGGTAGGATGCAGGAAAAGCTTCCTTGGAGTGTGAGAGTGGATACCTGAAAGATAGGCCTGGAGAAGGACGAGGAGTCCAGCTTGACAGATACAGAGGCACAGGTAGGGAGTCTTGGGAGATAAGTCTGGGGAAAATGAGTGAGCAGCAGGCTGTGTGGAGTGCTGGGAGCTCACATTTAGGAAATGAGGACATCTTAAGGGGTTCTGACCAGGGAGAATATCCAACCTAAGCTCAACTCAGGAAGCTCGTCTGGTCACAAAGTGCAGGGCAGAAGGGAGCAGGAGTCTGGAGATATCAAGATTGACCAGCACAACATTTTTCAAAATTGGCTACCACCACCTGCTATAGCTTCACTGGGGTGCTTGCTGCAAATGCAGAGTACTGAACCTATCTAGAACACTCTGAATTATAGTCTCTGGGGTGCAGTAAGGATGTGGCATTTGTTACTATTTTACTGCAGATGGTATATGAAACACGCTTTAAGAAAACTGGCCCTGGAGCATTTACAGAATCCAGTCCTTGCTGCACAATTGGCATGTAAACTTTTTTTTTCAAAGCTGGGGAGTGAACCCAGGCCCCCATATATGCTAGGAAAGCATTCTACCACTGAGTTACATCCCCAGCTCAGCTAAAACTTTCTATTACATATGCCTACCATCAATTGTTCCTTCATAACTGCATTTTAAAGTTAATTGAAATATAATTCACATACTACACAAATGACTCTTTGAAAGTGCACAATTCAACTGTTTTTAGTCTACTCATAGAATTGTGCAACCATCACCACAATAAATCTTAGAACATTTTCATCATTCCCAAAAGAAACACTACACAATTTAGTACACCCTCCCCTATTCCTAGGTCACTGCTGATCAACTTTATCTCCATAGGCTTGCCTCTTCCAGGCATTTCGTATAAATGCAATCATGCAATAAGTGACCTTTTGTGACTGACTTATTTCACCTAGCACGTTTTCAAGGTTCATTCATGCTTTAGCATGCATTAATATTTCATTGTTTTTTAATGGTTGAATAGTATTCCACTGTATGAATATGAATATATCACATATTATGTATAATATTTTTCAGTTGATGGACATTAAGGTTATTTATACTTTTCAGGTATTATAAATAATACTTCTGTAAGCATCTGTTACAAGTTTTTGTGTGACTATATGTTCTCATGGCTGGGTCATATGATAACTTTTTTGAGGAAATGCTAGACTGTTTTCCAAAGCATTTGCACCACTTTGTATTCCCACCAGCAGTTTATGAGGATTCCAGTTTCTCTACATCTTTACCTTATTATTATGTCTGATTTTAAAAATGTAGATATTCAAGTGGATGAAAGTAGTTATCTTGCTGTGTTTTTAAAAACGCAGTTTTATTGTGATATAATTCAAATACAGCACCATATAATTCACCCATGGAAACTATACAGTTAATTATTTGGGGGATAATTGCATTATTTTATGATGGTTTTGACTTGCATTCCCTGATGATCAATAGTACAGAATATCTTTTTCTAGGTATATATCGATTATTTGTATATCTTCTTTAGAGACATTTCTCTTCATATCTTTGGCCTAATTTCTTTTCCAGCCTTGAGATACAATTGAAAAGTAAAAAATTATTTGTGCCCATTTTTAATTGGGTCATTTTCCTTTATATAATTGAGTTCTAAAAGTTCTTTATCTATTATAGATACAAGTCTGTTATCAGTACATATAAGATTGCAAAATTTTCTCCCAGTCTGTGCTCTTTCACCTCCTTGATGATATCTTTTAAAGCATAATTATTTTTAATTTTGATGAATTACAACTTATCTATTTTTTCTTTTGTTGCTTGAGCTATAGTATCATATCTTAGAAATCATTACCTAATCCAAGGAAATGGAGATTTACAGTATTTTTTTTTTTAACTTGAGAGTTTTTGTACCTTAACCTCTTACTATCAGGTCTCTGTTTTTTTTTTTTTTTTTTTTTTTTTTTTTTTTTTTTTTTTTTTTTTTTTTTTTTTTTTTTTTTTTTTTTTTTTTTTTTTTTTTTTTTTTTTTTTTTTTTTTTTTTTTTTTTTTTTTTTTTTTTTTT